>QRFJ01000215.1:166086-236351 GCA_006176705.1 Cocos nucifera | reverse complement strand
TTCTTATGACGTGTAGGGGTGCTGCGTGTTCGTCCTTAATCAGAAATCCAAAACTTACTTTCTGCAAAACCCTAGATCCTGAAACCCTAGGATCTTATTGTGCATATTTTATTTATGAACCCTAACTTAATTAAGAATTAAGTTTATGGAATATTAATTAGGTCTAAAATTGAGAATTTCAGATCTAAGACATATTCATAATACTGGGTTCGGGCTTGGGTAGCTCAATTAGGTCTAAGCGGTTGATCAAACCGAATCAAGAGTTGGTTAGATGGGATCAACAATGCTTAAATTGATCAGCCTAATAGGATTAAGTCTGGGTCAAGATCGAGTCACGATCAAGCAAGACCTAATTAGGCTCAGAGGTTAGAGTCTGGATTGTAGGCTAACCCAATTGGTTCTGACTCAACAATTTGGTGTCTAAGCTAAGTTTGGCACAGACGACCGACTGGTTTTTAATTGGAAGCTACTCGACCTGAATGCGTTCTTGTGCGAGTTAACGGCATATTCCTTCCACCTGTCTCACTTACCTGGCCATATCTGTTGACACAGTTCTGATCTGAGGTGGTCAATAATCCGAGCTGACCCATGCCACTAGGTTAGTCATAATTGTTATGACTAAGCCAAGTCTAGTTTAATGAGACCTGAATCAATTCTCCCTAAGAAAAGATTAAGTCCGAGGTCTTCCACCATTGTAGACGTGCGGGCCCTTCCCGGGGTTGATTGTTCTCGGCTGGATACAGTGGCTCAGTTGCACCGGGAAGACGCAACCATGTCTATTAGGCATTGGATGCTATGGGCTGGAGGATGAGTTGGGCTCAATATTCCGGATACGATGAGAGACCCAATTAGGAACCCAGTCTATGCAAATGGTGGGTCTGACTTAACTAAGGAGTGGATCAATATTCCGGATACGGTGAGATTCATGAATTAGAGACCAAGTTTGGGTGCACCATGATTAGAGAATCATTGAACAAGAGTTGTTCACTCATTGGCTAACCCATCACCAATAACTGTTAGGTGAGGTGATGAGTCAGTTGGTGAGACCGCACCACCCACTAGAAATCATCAATCGCGGAGATTTTCGCATCTCTACAGAAGGGAGTGTAGGGATCCGAGAAAATAGTGGGAGCTAATTTGTTTAAAAATAAAATCCCTAAACAAATTGGTCAAGTCAAAATTACAGTATCTAACTAGAATCTTTGACTCTCTACAGGAAAATGTCTGCGTCCAACCCACTGGCACGTATCCTAGACACACATAGACTGACTGGACCCAATTATAAAGATTGGCTTAGGAACTACAAAATTGTTTTGGGTTCAGAGAAGTTAACACATGTTTTGGATCCAGGACCCTCCCACCTTACCAGCTCGTCCATCCACTGAACAGAGAGCGTCTCTAGGATAAAATGGATTGACGAAGACAATAAGGCCAGATACTACATGTTGGGCTCGATGTCTGATGAGCTCCAGCGCCAACATGAAGATATCGGGACTGCTCGCCAAATGTTGGCTCACCTGCAGGAGATGTTTGGTGAATAGAGTCGCGCAGCCAAATATCAAGTCACGAAATGACTTTTTAAGGCTAAGATGCGTGATGGGTAGTCAGTCCAAGATCACTGTCTGACAATGATCAAGGACATGGAAGAGCTTGAGAAGCTCGGTGTGAAGTTGGACTTGGACCTGCAGAACGATATTATTCTGCAATCCTTGACTGATGCATATGGGCAATTCATCATGAATTACCACATGCATAAACTTCAGAATTCCTTGGCCGAGTTGATGAATATGCTGGTTACCGCTGAGCTTTCTATGAAAGGTTCTAAAGGCTCAGTTCTTGCTATGGAACGGACTTCTTCCAAAAGAAAGTCTTATGGAAAGAAAAGGAAGTCTGTGAAAAAGCAAAAGGTAGAAGGATCAAAGAAGAAGAAGCAGAGCGAGAAAAAGGCCGAAGTCAAAGAAAGTGTTTCCATTGCAACAGCGACGTCCATTGGAAGCGGAACTGCCCTACTTACCTGGCCACCCTGAAGAACAAGAAGGAAGGTCCTTCTGGAGGTATGCTCGTTATTGAGTCTAACCTTACGGTTTCTTCTGCATCCAGTTGGGTGCTTGACTCTGGTTCTAGTGCTCATCTGTGCACTTCTATGCAGGGTCTTGAGGATAGCAGGAGGCTGAGGGATGGAGACATGATCCTACGCGTCGGTAATGGAGCAAGAGTTGCTGCAGTAGCCGTGGGAACATACCCTCTGCGATTACCATCTGGTTTAGACTTAGTTTTGAAAAGACTGTTATTATGTGCCTGCAGCTAGCAGGAATTTGATTTCTGTTTCATGCTTAGCACAAGAAGGTTATGTGATCACCTTCTTTAAGGACCATTGTAACATTCTTTATGAAAGAAATAAAATTGCAAATGGTTTCCTTATTAATGGTCTTTATCAGCATTGCATATTGATGTACCTGTTCTAACTATCGAGCAAAACGTGAATGCCAAACGACCTAGGGATAGTCCAAACGATAGATATCTATGGCACCTGAGATTAGGGTCATATAGCAGAAAAGATAGGATTAACAAATTGGAGAAAAATGGGCTATTGAGTCCATTGACTTCTTGAGTCATATCCAACTTGTGAATCTTGTCTTCAAGGCAAAATGACTAAACTCCCTTTTGTTGGACATGGGGAGAGGGCCACAGATCTCCTTGCCCTAGTACATACTGATGTGTGCGGCCCATTTGATGTGCCGACTAGAGGCAATTTTGTCTACTTCATTACCTTTACCGATGATCTGTCTAGGTATGGGTATGTGTATCTTATGAGACATAAGTCTGAAGCTTTGAAAAGTTCAAAGAATTCAGACATGAAGTAGAAAAACAAACTAGGAAAATCCCATTAAGGTTCTTCGATCAGATCGAGGAGGTGAATACCTTAGCCGAGGAATTCCTAGACTATCTTAAGGAAAATGGCATAGTCTCTCAATGGACTCCACCAGGAACACCTCAACTCAACGGGGTTTCAGAACAGGAGAAATCGAACCCTATTAGGATATGGTTCAGATCCATGATGAGCTTCACAGACCTCCCTGATTTTCTTTGGGGACACTCATTGTTAACTTCAATCTATCTACTGAATAGGGTTCCCTCTAAAATCGTTCCTACCACACCGTATGAGATATGGCACGGTAAGAAACCAAGTCTGAGTCATCTCAGAATTTGGGGTTGTCCGGCTCATGTCAAAAGACAACAAGCGGACAAGTTAGAGTTTAGGTCCTTTAGAGCTCGATTCATAGGATATCCTAAAGAGTCATTAGGATACTATTTCTACATTCCAGAAGACCACAATGTGATTGTGAGTCGACATGCCATCTTTCTTGAAAAATAGTTTATTCAAGATAGCGGCATTGGAAAGCAGATCAAGCTTGATGAGAAAGTCTCACAAGCAGAACGAGCTAAGGACCAAGTGGAACCAAATCAGGTTGAGCCAATAAGAACACTACCTCCTCCACCTCGTAGATCGAAAAGAGTTTTCCGTCCCCCTGAAAGATACTTAGGTATTATTTCAGAGGATGTAGAGGAAATATTCCTCATAGGTAATGGTACTCATGGTGATGATCCCAAAACCTACAATGAGGCGATATCAGATATCGACTCCGAGAAATGGCTAGAGGCAATGTAGTCAGAAATTAACTCGATGCACTCAAACCAAGTCTGGACCTTGGTAGATCCACCAGAAGGTATAGTACCTATTGGATGTAAATGGATCTTCAAGAGAAAGATTGGTGCAGATGGGAATGTGGAGACATTCAAGGCTAGACTGGTGGCAAAAGGTTATAGTCAACGCAAAGGCATTGACTATCAGGATACCTTTTCCCCAGTAGCTATGCTAAAATCCATCCGCACATTGCTTGCTGTTGCAGCCTATTTCGATTATGAAATATGGCAAATGGACGTGAAAACGGCATTCCTAAATGGATATCTTGAGGAAGATATCTATATGGAACAGCCGCTAGGTTTCACATCCAGTGATACTGATCACAAGGTTTGCAAGCTGCAAAGGTCCATATATGGACTTAAGCAAGCATCTCGGAGCTGGAACACTCGTTTCAATGATGTGATCAAAAAGTTTGGTTTCATCAAAAATGAAGAGGAACCATGTATTTTCAAAAGGGTCAGTGGGAGCGCTGTTGTCTTCCTCGTATTGTACGTGGATGACATCCTCCTTATTGGGAATGATATTCCCATGTTGACATCAGTCAAGATGTGGTTGTCCAAGGAATTCTCCATGAAAGACCTAGGTGAAGCATCCTTTATTCTAGGAATTAAGGTCTATAGGGATAGACCGAATAGGATGCTAGGACTTTCACAGAAGATGTACATAAAGAAAAGTACTAAAGAGGTTTAGTATGGAAAACTCTAAGAGGGGATTAATACCCTTCAGACATGGTATTCATCTTTCCAAGAAGATGTGCCCTAGCACACCTGAGGAAATAGAACGCATGAGCAAGATCCCTTATGCTTCTGCAATAGGGAGCCTCATGTATGCCATGCTATGTACACGACCTGATATAGCCCATGCTGTGAGTGTCACAAGCAGATATCAGTCAAATCCAGGTGAAGAACACTGGACTTCTGTGAAATGTATCCTTAAGTACTTGAGAAGAACTAAGGATATGATGCTGGTCTTTGGTAATGGAGAACTCCAAGTCCAGGGATACACAGACTCGGATTTCATGTCCGATATAGATGATCGAAAGTCGACATCTGGAAGTCTGTTTGTGTGCAATGGTGGAGCTATCAGTAGGAAGAGTTCCAAGCAAACGGTGATAGCAGATTCCATCATGGAAGCAGAATATATCGCTGCATCAGAGGCTGCAAAGGAAGCATTCTGGTACAAGAAGTTTGCTGCAGAAATCGGAGTAATGCCATCAGATGCCATTCCTCTATACTGCGACAACAATGGTGCCATAGCCCTTGCTAAGGAGCCAAGGTCTCACCAAAAATCCAAGCATATTGAGCGGCGATACCACCTCATTCGCGATTACCTTGAAAAGGGTTATGTCGAGGTCAAGAGAGTCAACTCCGACAGATAATGTGGCAGACCCACTTACAAAGCCGTTGGGCCAGCAGAAGATCGAAGCCCACCTTGAGAAGATGGGACTTAGACTTGTAGCCAATTAGGCTTTAGGACAAGTGGGAGATTGTTAGATATATGTGCCCTAGAAGCCAGAATTGGCTGACACTTGTAATACACTTCTAGGGGCAAAATTGTAATTTTGACTAAAATCAATAAATGGGTTATTTTCTATCACATATGTGTATTTAGTGTCTGTGATACATCCTTTGAGTTAATGGTAATGATAATTCATATTTTCAAGAGTTGAAAATTTAAGACATGAATAATCATTATTAACTCATAAACAGCTCCCGACCATAGGATCATCACGAGGATGGTGATTGATCCGGAAGGTTGGTGTACAATCGCTTCTCTTTAGTAGATGAGTCTTGAGTCTACGGTGTGGAGACACCGGAGCGAGAGTATAGGTACTCGTTAGAGAACGAGGGCACTGAGCGTGACCACCTCGAGTAGTCATTAAGGAAGTCTACCTTCTCGTCAATGACTGACTCGATGCTGCAGTAGTGTGTCTGGTTCTTTGACCTGAGATGCATCGGCAGTTCACCTTGAGGGTGTTATAGTTTGACTACACCATTACTCGGTCTCCTAGCCATATGGAACCCTGAGGTGTATGTTGGCTATAGCATGTTCATTGTAGGAACTGGATTGCATCAAGATGGAATCTATCTACCTCGGTGGTAGAGGAGCAGCCCTATGATGATCATGAGAATCAAGTCCAGAAGCCCATGGCCATGGCAGAGTGAAATAATAGAAAGAGTTTCTATTTAGATTTTCACATTGGACTCGAATTGAATGATTACATCATATGACAGAGACTAGGGTTTGACGAGTTCACCTTAACCCTAATCTGATCGGGGCTCAAGATAGAAGAACTTAATCACACAGGTAGCTGCACCAAGAGGTTCGCATTCAGCTCTGATGGGTTGCCACCATATACTGCTAGGTGTCACTGGTGGATTTTGGGAGCAATTAGAATGATTTAGATGATCGATCATTCTAGCTGTTCGAATCAGAAGAGTTCTGATCCATCGAAAGGAGTTTCGATGATGTCTATGATAGAGATCATGACATATCCCATTACCATACAGAACTGAACCTAACTGGGTCACACAAACAAGGGTTTGAATCTGGTGATCATCAATTGAACTGATCTAGTTCAATTGATCTGAATGAGATTCAATTAGGTTCAAGGAAATCGTGCTAGCACTCGATTGAACCTAACGTTCTTCTTTTACTATCATAAATAAGTTGTCCTGACTGAGCCAAAGGAGTTTGTGCTCAATCAGAGGCCTTCATATGGTCTGACTGGAGGTTGTCCAAGTCAGAATAGGTTGTCTTATTTGTAAGACATTACCTGCCATTTTTGGTCACCTGCCATTTCTTGTTCTTTGACTTTGGTCAAAAGTCTACCTTTGACTGGTCAAACGTTGACCATTCACACCTTTGACTTTTGACCACATGTCATGCACCTATTGGAGAGCTGGTGGGGGCCTGTCCCCCTACCAGAACCTGGCAAGGAGAAGGGCGCACGCCAAGGGTGGCGTGAGCCCAAGTAGGAGGCGCCTAGGAGTCCTTGTTGGACAAGGACTCCACCTCCCTTTTTGGATTCCAATTAGAGTTCTTCTAAGAATCCAACTTTGACTGGTCTTAGGCGCCCTCTAAGGAGGAATCCAGGGGTCTCTATTCCAACCAATCAGATTTAGATCTGATTTCACAAAGGGTTGTGATTGGTTGGGAGGAAGAGGAGTTGGATCATGCTTAGTCTATAAATAAGACCCTGCGCCCAACTCAGTTAAGAGATTCAATTGAGAATTGAAAACCCCATGCCCCAAGGCTGCCTCTCCCCTCCTCCTCCATGCCAAAGCTTCTTCTCCTTCTCCTCTCTCACGTCCAAAAGAGTTTTGGACCTTGGTTGGTGCGATCCAGATCAAAGAAAGGCGATCAAAAGTAAGAAGGCTGCACTGCTGCAAAAGGACGACTGCTGATCTTCAAAAGGAGTTTTGAAGATCCTCCAGATTAGATCCAGATCTGATTTTTGGAGTTGTGATAGAGAAGAAGAGGATCTCCAGATCCAGCCCGAGTGGATACCGATAGAGGCCAGGCGCTTGCGTGGCTAGATCCAGAACCTTCCGCTGCAAATAGGATCATCAACAGGGTAATAGGATTACCCAAATTCAGGTAAATTAAATTTGATTTAATTTATCCTTATTTTATTTTATTTATTAAAATAATAAGAATCAGATCTGAAATACATCAAGATCTAATTGGGATTAAGAGAAAAATTTTTGAAATATATCTCTTGATCTGATCAGATCTGAACGAACCTGGTCCGGAAAATCAGGATTTCCCTTCACATAGGCTTATGGACTTGATTCTCATGATCATCATAGGGCTGCTCTTTATCTACCGAGGTAGATAAATTCTCTCTTGGTGCAATCCAATTCCTATAATAAACCTGCTATAGCCAACATACACCTCAAGGTTTCGAATAGCTAGGAGATCGAGTCATGGTGTAGTCAAACTATAACACCCTCAAGGTGAATTACCGATGCACCTTAGGTCAAAGAACCAGACACACCACTATAGCTTCGAGCCAGTCATTGACGAGAAGGTAGACTTCTTTATGACTACTTGAGGTGGTCATGCTCAGTGCCCTCGTTCTCTAACGAGTACCTGTACTCTTGCTCCGATGTCTCCACACCGTAGACTCAAGACTCATCTACCATAAAGAAGCACTTGTACGCCAACCTTCTGGATCAATCACCATCCTCATGATGATCCTACGGTCAGGAGCATTTTATGAGTTAATAATGAAAATTTATATCTTAAATTTTTAACTCTTAAAAATATGAATTATCATTACCATTAACTCAAGGGATGTATCACAGACACTAATTATACATTTATGATAGAAAATAATCTATTTTATTATTTATAGTCAAAATTATAATTTTGTCCCTAGAAGTGTATTACAAGTGTCAACCAATTCTGGCTTTTAGGGTACATATATCTAACACAGATTATACGCAAGGATATTTTCTTCTTTTAGTCAAAGATAAAGCAATAGAATACAAGATGATAATGATCTATTTGATATTAATCATTGAAGCTTTTGATCAAAAAAGATGAATCAATTTAAATTCAGATCAAATTATCTTGATAGGTTAATTTGAATTGACATCAATAAATCATCCAAGATAAATTATAAATAGATCTTCTATTATTCTTTCAAAGATCATTTCTTTCTATTTTTTTTTTGAAATACCAGGCAATTAAGTTTAGAAAAGATATGAACTTTTTGGATTTGTCTCAAATGATGTAACATCATGAATATAGCTTTGCAAAATTAGATTTGAGATAAAGATATTCTTCTATTTTGCTAAAAGATAAAGTATTGAAGTGTAAGACAATGATGTGCTGTTTGATAGAAATTATGAAAGTTTTGATAGTTAAGTATTATATTTATCAATGAGTTTCAAAATTATAAGAATGTATCAAAATCATTTTTTTTGGAGTAAGAATATGTCTCAAACTTCTTTTCACTCCAAATAGTTTTCAAAAATGATTTAATAATCAAATCAAAAGCATATAGATCAAATGAAATCATCATATTAAGGCTCAAAGTAAGGTAATTAGAATTTTCAATCAAAACTAGATAATATCACTCCCCTTATTTTTCAAATCAAACATATTAAACATGAATTTAATTACTAAATTTAGATTTTATAAATTTGAAAGATATTTTTAATTTCAAAGTTCTTTTCAAATAATTGATCATTTCTTCTTTAATAATTTCTCCCCTTGTGTTTTATAGTCAATGCCATAAATTAAGTTATTTTGAAATTTTCTTTCTAAGTTGTCAACAAATGACCATGATATATATATAAGTAAATATAACAAATGATCAAATTAATTGAAGGCAGAAACAAAATTGATGCTGAACATAAGAGTTTGATATTCATTGATTTCATAAAGGATGTTTTCAAAAGGATGTCTACAAGAATGAAAAACATCAAGATGATCAAAATGTATGACATCATAACTTACAAAAATGGATTACTAGAGAGTTCTAATGTTTTAAGAAAATAAATCCTAGTTTTCTAAGAAGAGTAGGTCGGTATATCTTTAAGAAGAAAGTTCAAGTTGACTAGCTAGAGAGGGTAGTCTAGTATCTCCAAATAACTGACCTTAGTCATGCATATACTCCCTCGCTAAAGTAATTGCTTGAATAAATCACATTGACTCTTTTCTGATTGATGATTATGCCTCCATCAGATCTCATCTTATCTACTGTGTCTGTAAAGTAAACATTTGAATTTTTGCACAAACAAAAAGAATGATTCTGATGAAATTCCTATCGATAAATGCTTTTTCTTATCCAATATACCAAATAATCAATCTGAGCTCTCTGAATGATTGATCTATGGAGGTAGAGCTACTTTTCTCTAAACTACTGGATACTCAATCCTGACATCTATTATAGCGTGAGTGTAGGTATGCAAAGTAGAATCTTTTAGAGAATATGATGCACGACTAATATGAAGAAGATCCTATTGGTCATAGCAGTCCCATTTCTACACTTAGCTGATTAGCATTGATATCCTTAATGCCCTCGACATCATCTCAAACTAACATAATGTTTAAATATATCACTACTTGAGATAATCCATGGTACTCCTAGCATGCATCCAATATTATCAACATTCATCTCAATTTGCATCCTTTTTACTTTGAAAATTAGACCTTCAACTCTCATTTTTATGCAACCATAAAATTCTCTTGCTAATCCAAGGTAGGTCAGCAAATTCAAGAAGCAGATAAATTTTTAGCCCATTAATAAATATCCTTAGTGTCCGAGCTAATGTTATATCATCCAATATAATATTGATACTTCAAACTTCCAAGTCTAAATTTTCAACCCTAAACATTATGTTTCCAAACAATTTTTGAACTAAGCTCAAATAGATCAAAAGAACATAGAATTTCTTAGTCCAATCTCTTAATTTTCTATATAATTAAAATTATTTCTTGCTCTAGAAATTCAAGGATTATTTTGAAGCTTGGTCCTTCTTTCTTGTATGAGATAATGATTTGAAAAAGTCCTAAATTTTTAAATTTCTGCATGAAACTTTCTCTTCCTTTTCTTAAGAAATATCAAGCAATTATAGATTCAGAAAAGATATATATTTTTGAATTTATTTTAAATGATATTATATCAAACATATAGCTGTGCAAAATCAGATTTGGAACAAAGATATTTTTCTCTTTTTGCCAAAAGATAAATCAATCAAATACATGACAAATAATGTACTATTTGATACTAATTACTTAAAACTAAAGTCCTCTTTAAAAATTTAGCTTTAATAATAAATGATAACTTTCCTAAAACATCTTATTATATATCAACTTCAAAAGATTCAAGAAGATCATTTTTCAAATTTAATTTTCAAAATCAATCAATTGGAATAAAATAAGAATGTTCATCAATAAATTTTCTTTTAATATCAAAGAGTCAATCAAATCGATGATCAAGAGAGATATTCAAGTAAATTTAGAGGATCATAAAAAATAATCAATTAGGAGAGTTCTAATAATTGATTTAAATAAGATCAAATCAAGAGAAAACTGGATGAAGGCTTTATGTGTTCAATTCAACTAGGGCATTTTGAAATTCTTAGGGGTTGACCTAAGATACAATTCAAATTAACACTTCAAGTACTTGATCTTATATTAATTGAATATCTTATTTTTAAGTACTTAAGTCATGCACTTTTTAGGAGAATCTTAATATCTAAGCATTTTATGTGGGAATGTCAAAAATTAGTTTCTCTTGTTGGTTTAGCAATTTAAACATTCATATCCAATAAGCATCTTTTAATTTAAATTCATTAATTATAAAATTAATATGGAGAGACTTAAAATATAATGCTGAATTTTAAAATAAACTATTTCATCCATAGCATGATATATACAGGAGAGCATATTAACTTAGAAAATCAAGACATTCAAATCATTGCAAGCATCAAAATCAATCATATTGATCAAAATATGAAACAAATCATTCAAACTTTCAATTCATAGAGTATGATCATTATAAGCAATAATAAATCATCAAAGTCAAGCAAACATACTCAATAATTATGCTAATTAATAATCAAAATATATTTACTGAACAATGATGGCATGATGTGAGAAAAGTTTAGATTTTACCAAAACATCATCACCTATCTAATTTCATTTTCAATGCATCCATCAAAATATTTTTCTCTTTTTATTTCATTAGATCCTTGGTGTACCTGCAAAAATCATTTTCTAGATTTTGGTACCCAAGCCATCTTGGGTCCATTGAGGTTAGAGAACATGATTCCTTTTGGAACCCAAATTTATTTAACTAAAGTATGACCAATTTTCTTAATATTACATTCAGAAATTTTATGGCCTACTTTGTTGCATTTAAAGCAAACTATAGAATAATTTTCAGGATAAGCTTTGCTAAACATGTTATTTACAAATTTCTATTTTCTTAATGAATTATAGCCAATTTCAGCTTTATCAAAAATAGATTTTTGATTGATAAAAATAGATTAAAGCTTTTAAGAGCCAATTGTAAACTTGTTAAGCATAGGTTTTAATCTTTCAATCCCTTTTCTTAGTTTTGAGTTCTCTTCCATCAGAGATTTTTTAGAATTTGAATGATTTTCTTTTTCTTTAGTAAATAATTTTTTTTCTTTCATGAAATCAACTTTTTCAATTAAGAGTTTATTTTTTTCTTTAACTAAAGATTTTTTGAATTTGAGAAGTTCTTCCTTTTGTTTAGTTAAAGCATTATTTTTTTTTACATATCTTCTTTTTCAATTAATAATTTACTCTTTTCATTAGCTAAGAGAAGATTTGATATTTTGAATTCTTTATTTTTTAGCCTTAATTTTCCAAAATCATCCATTAATTCATTAAAGGCTTCATATAATTCATCAAATGTAAAGTTGGAAGAATTTTCAGGATTTACCACATTTGCATTAGCCATGAGGCAATGATTGGCGATACCTTCTTCCTCTTCCTCATTTTTCTTTTCTATGCCTTGCTTCCCCTTAATCAAAACTTTCTTTTTTCCTTGTCTTTTCTTCTTCTTTTTCTTTCTATCCTCATGAGCCATGAGGCATAGATTGGGGTGAGCTTTCCTAACTTCTTGGGAGCTTGGTTCTTCTTCTTGATTTGCTCTCTCATAAATCATTTTCAATTTCTTCCATACTTGATTCGCTGAAATACATGAAGAAATTACATTAAATATATTTAAATCCAAAGAGTAATAAAGTATATTCATGGCTTTAGCATTTAGTTGGATTGTTTCTTTATCAACAATCAATGCATTGTGTGTGTGGGGGCTATTGATAATAATATTCCATAAGTTATAGTCATGTGCTTGTATGAATATTTTTATCCTAACTTTCCAATAAGTATAATTTGAGCCATCAAACAGTGGGGGTCGATCAATGGAATGGCCTTTACTAAATAGAGCTTCCATTTTGGATTGCCAAGAACTTTTACCTTTTGAGCGCTAGGTCAACAAATAAATATTAGAGCACCCGCTCTGATACCACTTGTTGCCCAGGTATGGCTACCCAAGAGGGGGGGCTGAATTGGGTTTCTAAAAAGTTTAGCCAATTTAAACTCTAATGCTAATATATGCTTTTAATTAAAAGAAACTTAAATGCTTTATGGTGAATGAGCAATGTGTAGTAGCAGAATTAAAAGTTACTAATTAATGCAAATATGTAAAGAAAATAAAGCAAAAGCATAATCAAACACACAAAGATTTTATAGTGGTTCGGTGCAATCCCGCACCTACGTCCACTCCCCAAGCTCTCCTTAAAAATTTTACTATAATCCTAGATTACAGTACGTTTATTTTAACCCAGGATCATAAATAAATTTAGTTGATTTTGTCAGGCTCACCAACCCCAACCCTACACCGATAGATTTTTGGGTTCACTATCAATCTAATTGGTTTTATCCTAGGAGCACCAACCACAACCTTACACCGATAGTTTTTTGGATTTACTATCAACCCAGTTAATTTTAACCTAGGAGCACCAACCATAACCTTTACACCATCTATTTTTTGGCTTGGACCAACCTACACCCCAAGTTTCTTTCCTCCAAAGAAACTTGTAAAAAAATAAAGATACAAATATAAAAATTTAGCACAAGAATAAAAAAAAAAAAAGAAACTCTTTTGAAGCTCAATGGAGAGGCTGAAAGATGGCTCTTGAAGCTTAGTATTCTCTCCTTTGAAGACTGAGAGGAAGCTTGAATGAATGAGGATGATCACACTTTGAAGCTCTCTGAATTTGATGCACAAGATCCTCTCTTTTCTCTCTTTTTCTTTTGATATTCAATGAACCTCACTATTTTAATGATATCTACTTTCAATCTACTTAATCTTCTTTTCCAAATATTTCTCTAGCCTTTTATACTCTTTGTGATGGCTGGAGAAGAAGTTTTGGCCATTGGAAGGACTGAAATAGTCGTTAGAGTGAAAAACTAGCTATTATAAAATGCTATAGAAACTAGCTATTACGATCACTGGGTCGGCTCAATTTTTGACTAGGTCGGCTCAGTCCTAACTAGGTCAGCTCAATTTATAGCTAGGTCGACTCAGTCCCCTGGTTCTTGAAAAAATTGACTTTCTACACTTTCTATCTTTTGCTTCCACTGAAATTGGTCGGCTTAGTCTCAGACTGGATCGATCTAGTTTGCATGCCAAGCATGCCGAGCAGCCCATTTCGAAAGAGGATGACCTAGGGGTCGTCCCTTGGGTTGATTCTTTTGCTAAAATTAAATTTTCTTCCAATTTATGCATCAAAAAATTATGAGACTGCTTTCAAAAGATCAGAAATTTTCTAAATTTGTTCTTGAGACTTTCAAAATAGATTTTTTCTAACTATATAAAATTATAATTTTATCCTTCTTCAAGGATGTTTATCAATTCAATTTTCTTGAAGCTCTTAACTTGGTGATTTTTGTATAGATTGGATTAATTTTTTTAATTTGAATATCTAAAAAGATCTACATACATTCTCTACATACATCAATATTTTAAAATCATCAAAATTAATTAGTGAGCCAATATGATCTTCTTGAATCTTTTGAAGTTGATATCTAACAAGATATTTAAAGAAGTTATCATTTATCCTTAAAGCAAAACTTTTAAAAAGGATTTTAATTTTAAGTGATTGGTATCAAATATTTTACTATTTATCATGTATTTGATTAATTTATCTTTTAGCAAAAAGAAAAAAAATATCTTTGTTTCAAATCTAACTTTGCACAGCTATATGTTTGATATAATATTATTTGAAATGAATTCAAAAATACATACCTTTTTCAAACCTATGATTGCTTGATATTTCTTAAGAAAAGAAAGAGTTGATCTTTTTGAAGAATTATTAAATTTTTTTTATGATTTATCTTGATTGATTTACTGATATCAATTCAAATTAATTTATCATTCAAAATTCTCAAAACTGTTTAATTTAAATTAATTCATCTTTATTAATTCAAAACTAAAATCATTGGTATCAAGCTGAATTTGCAAATTAATCTTTGAATGGTATTGAACTATTAAGAAAATCATGATTCGGTCTAAATTTTTGTTTAATTGTTTTAAGAAGTTTCTTTCTAAAAAAATTTTTACTCTTGGTATCATTGGTATCACTCTTATTTTGCATTTTATTATATTATTCTTTAGTAAAAAAAATTAGATATAATATCTTAAATCTATTTTATATTGATATACTCTTGTTATGATATCTCTTGAGATAAATTCAAAGAATCTCATATATTTTTTTGAACTTAATTGAGTGAATGTTTCATTTGATTAATGCTTATTTCACTTAATTGATGCCTGTACTTTTAAATTTTACTTAATTTTAAAATGACATTATTTGCTAAAGTAAGGAAGACAAATTATTAAAGAAAAAATGATCAATTATTTATAAAAGGCTTTGAAATTAAAAATATCTTTTAAATTTAGAAAATCTAAATTTAGTAGTTAAATTCATGTTTAATCTACTTGATTTGAAAGAAAAAGAAAAAGAAAAACTAAAAAGTAAATTTATCTAGCATTAATCATAAAAAATAAGGAGAGTGATATTATCTAGCTTTGATTGAAAATTTTAATTAGCTTATATTAAGATAAATGAATATTAATTTTATTATTTGATTATCAAATTATTTTTGAAAATTATTTGGAGTGAAAAAAAGTTTGAGACATATTTTTACTCCAAATAAATTGATTTTGATACATTCTTATAATTTTGAAGCTCATTGATAAATATAATACTGAATTTTTTATGTGTCAAATTTTAAACTTGATTTGCATGATTATTTTTAAAAAATGATTAGAATTAAATTAAATTTAAAAATACATGCTTACTCTAAGAAATGAATTTCTAAACTAAATTTTGAAACTCATTTGAAAATTTAAATTTGATCCTAAATTTTTGATGTGCATTGCAAAATTCTTATGAATTATTTATTTTGAAATAATTTTTACTCAAAGTAATGAATTTAAAAATATGACTATCTATTTTTTTGATACTGCTTATTTTACTTTGCTTGATACATTCTCGATACATACCTTTCTCGAGCTCAATTGACTAAAATTTTTTAAGAAAAGAAAAGATTGAATATTAAATTAAATGCTATGCTTGATTTTATGTTCAAATCTTTTAAAAAACTCTATTCTTCTTAAAGTTTAAAAGTGCATGTCTAAAAATTTGATTAAAGGTCATATTAATTCAAAAAATGGAAGAGCCTTCTAAAATTAAAATAAATATTTAAAACTTAGTTTGAGTTAAAGAACAAATTTTTGAAAGAAAGATGATTCATTTAAATTGATTTTGTGAACTTAATACATCTCTCAATTTAATGCTTTGATGTTGATTTTGATGGTTTTTTATTTCTTCCCATGAGCTTTTTGATGTTGTCAAAAAGGGTAAGAAGTATGTTGAGTATATGCTTGAAGGATTGTTGCTTAAGAAACTTAAAGTTCTAATGTTTTAAAGATTAATTGAGAACATTCATAAAGTGTACATTCATGTGTTTGATCTAATACTTCATGTCTTCATGATATATATTAAAAAAAATATTGAAATACATTATTTTTTTTATTATGCATATATTCAAAGTTTTGCCAACATCAAAAAGGAGAAAATTATTGACCCCATGATTGATTTTGATGATTGCCAAACTTTGAGTATTTGAGTACTTAACCATATATTTCATGAGTGGATGTAGGTCTTTTCAAGTATTTAAATTGAAAAATCATTTCAAGAAAAGATCTACAAAAAATCATCAAGTCAAGATCTTTAAAGAAAAGATTTTTCTTAAGCTTCCAAAGATCAAAAGAAAAAGAGCTCTTTGACCAAAATAAAGAAAATATAAAGTAAAATTCAAATAAAAATCAAATCTTCTTGATTGAAAGCAAAAATTTCTTAAAATAGTCTTGGAGCAATTTTCGAGATGTCTCAAAATTTTTTTGAGAGCTCTCGAGTGGGCTGGCACGCCCAAATGCAGTTCTTACATAATTTCGAGAGGTCTCGAGTTGAACTCGAGATGTCTTGATCTCAGGAGATAGAAACTTAGTTTCTATGCTCTGAGAGTGAGAGATCTCATAGGATTCTCGAGAGATCTTGTGATTCTGGTGAGATGTCTTGATTCAGAATTGAGAGATCTCAAAATTTGGTGAAAGATCTCGTGAAAAATTGAGAGGTCTCGTTTTACACGGACAGCCTTCAATGGATAGTTTTGCAACAGCTATTTCTCAATCCTAGTAGCTATTTCAGAGCTCCCAACAGCTAGAACTCTCACTCCAACCATCTCTAAAGGTATTTAAAAATGGAGAATCAATTAGAAAGCAAGAAATAAAGAGATTTAAAGAAAGAATCTTTCAGTTTCGATGAAGAACATTGAATATCTAAAGAAAAGAGAAAAAAGAGAAAAGTTGTGCACAGATTACAGTGAGCCTTCAAAGCAATCTTCTCCAACATCTTCTTCATCCTCTCAAGTACAAATTGAAGAAAAGTCAGGGTTCAATCGAGCACATCATTAGCTTCTTCATTAGGATTTAAAGAGTTTCATTTCTATTTTTATTTCTATGCTGAATTTCTATACTTATATTTTTGATTTCTTTACAAGTTTCTTTGAAAGAAAGAAACTTGGAGATTAGGCCCATCCAAGCCCAGAATTGGACATTATAGATTTTGGTTGGTGAGCCCAGAAAATCAACTGGGTTGTTAGTAAACCTAAAAAACTAATGGTGTTAGGTTTTGATTAGTGCTCTTGTAAAAATCAACTAGATTTGTTTGTGAGCCTGAAAAATAAATACACTATAATCAAGAGTAGATTATAGTAAAAATCCCAAGAAAAGCTTGGAGAATGGATGTAAGTGTGATTTGCACCGAACCACTATAAATCTTTGTGTGTTTGTGTTGTGCTCTTTTCTTCTTTCTCCTTGTATACTTTGTGTGCTTATAATTCTTGCTTTACTTCCATAGTTTGATTTTGTTATCTTAATTTTGCTACTTATATTGCATACATTTCATCATACCACTTTGGTTAAAATCAAAGCACATACTTGTTTAGAAAGTAAATTTGGTTAAAATTTTATAAGAACCCAATTCACCCCCCCCCTCTTGGGTTGCTACCTCTGGGCAACAGATATCTATATAGAATAGTTGCTTGATTTCACATCCAGTGATAATGATCATAAGGTCTGCAAGTTGCAAAGGTTCATCTATAGACTTAAGCAAGCATCTTGAAGCTAGAATGCTTGTTTCACTGATGTATCAAATCATTTGGTTTCATTAAAAATGAGGAGCCGTGTGTATTCAAAAAGGTCAGTGAGAGTGTTGTTTTCTTCCTCGTATTGTACGTGGATGACATTCTTCTAATTGAGAATGATATTTTCATGTTGACCACTATTAAAATGTGGTTGTATAAAAAGTTTTCTATGAAAGACCTAGGAGAAACATCCTTTATTCTAGAAATTAAAGTCTATAGGGATAGACCGAATAAGATGCTAGGACTTTCACAGAAGATGTACATAGAGGAAGTGCTAAAGAGATTTAGCATAAAAAACTCCAAAAGAGGTCTAGTACCTTTTAGACATGGCATTCATCTCTCCAAGAAGATGTGCCCTAGCATACCTGAGGAGATTGAATGCATGAGCAAGATCTCTTATGCTTTGGCAATAGGGAGCCTTATGTATGCTATGCTATGTACATGACCCGATATAGCCCATGTTATGAGTGTCATGAGCAGGTATCAATCGAATCCAGGTGAAGAGCACTGAACTTCTATAAAGTGTATCCTTAAGTACTTGAGAAAGACTAAGGATATGTTTCTAGTCTTTGATAATGGAGAACTCCAGATCCAGGGGTATACAGACTCAGATTTTATGTCTGACATAGATGATCAAAAGTTGATATCTAGAAGTTTGTTTGTATGCAATGATGGTATTGTTGGCTGAAAGAGTTTCAAGTAGATGGTAATAGCAACTCCACCATGGAAGCAAAATACATCGCTGCATAGGAAGCAGCGAAGGAGGCATTCTAGTACAAGAAATTTATCGCAGAGCTCGAAGTGATGCCATCGGATGCCGTCCCTCTATACTATAGCAATAATGGTGCCATAGCCCTAACTAAGGAGCCTAGGTCTCATCAAAAATCCAAGCATATCGAGCGGCGATTTCACCTCATCCATGATTACCTCGAGAAAGAATACGTTGAGATTAAGAGAGTTGATACTGCAGATAATGTGGTTGACCCACTAACGAAGCCATTAAGCAAGCAGAAGATCGAAGCCCACTTAGAAAAGATGGAACTTAGATTTATAGCCAATTGACTTTAGATTAAATAGGATTTTGTTAGATGTGTGCCCTAGAAGCCAGATTGATTGATACATTGTAATACACTTCTAGGGATAATTTTATAATTTTGACTATAAATTAATAAAATAATTATTTTCTATCATAATGTGTATTTAAAGTATTTGTGATACATCATTTGAGTTAATGATAATGATAATTCATATTTTCAAGAGTTAAAAATTTAAGATATAAATTTTCATAGTTAACTTATAAACTGCTCCTGACTGTAGTATCATCATGAGGATGGTGATCGATCTGAAAGGTTAGTATACGATCGCTTTCTCAGGATAGATGAGTCTTAAGTCTATGGTATGGAGACAACAGAATAAGAGTACAAGTACTCATTCGAGAATGAGGACACTGAGCATGACCACCTCGAGTAGTCATAAGAAATTCTATCTTCTCGTCGATGACTGGCTCAATGCTGTAGTGGTGTGTCTGGTTCTTTGACCTAAGGTGCATCGATAATTTACCTTTAGGATGTTATAGTTTGACTATACCATAACTCGATCTCCAAGTCATTCGAAATTTTCAGATGTATATTGACTATAACATCTTCATTATAGGAATTGGATTGCACTAATAGGGGATCTATCTACCTCGGTAGATGAGGAGTAGCCCTATGATGATCATGAGATTGAGTCCATAAGCCCATGGCCATGGTAGTATGAAGATGATAGAAAGAGTTTCTATTAGGATTTTACATCAAACTCAAATTGAATGATTAATTCATATGATGGATATTGGGTTTGACGAGTTCACCTTAACCCTAATCCTGTCAAGGCTCAAGATAAAAAAATCCAATCACACAGGTAGCTATACCGAGAGATTTGCTTTCAATTCTAATGAATTACCGTAATATACTGCTAGGTGTCACTGGTGGATTTTGAGAGCAATTAGAAAAATCTTGATGATCGATCATTCTAATTGTATGAATTGAAAAAATTATGGTCCATCAAAAGTTATTTCGATGATGTCGATGATAGAGATCACGATATATCCCATTACCATACAGAATTGAATCTAACTAGATCACATAAATAAGAGTTTGGATCTGGATATCATCAATTAAGCTAATCTAGTTTGATTATTTTGGATTAGATCTAATTAGGTTCAAAGAAATTGTGCTAGCATATGATTTAGCCTAATTTTCTTCTTTTGTAGTTTTTCTAGTTCATCTCGACTGAGCCAAATTAGTTTGGCTTACCAAAAAATTCTATATGAATTTGTCCTTGCCTAACTAAAGCTTATCCAAGTCAGAAAATGATTGTCTTAATCCATCAGATGGAAATAAGATAAAACCTGCTAATTCCTATCGCCACCTGCCATTTCTTGTCCCTATTAAGACATATATGCAAGAATTAAAGGGTATAGGCATGCACCCCCTTTAGAGATCTCCTTGGGGGGTGCACCCCCTTGATTTTCATGCACAAATGTGTGCGCGTGCCCCTAGTTGGCATGCGCACATGGAGAAAAGATGAGTCCTATATAGACGGGACTCCAGGATTGCTTGATGAGAATGGAGTCTTGGGCGCCAAGACTTCATCCTTATCCATGTTTGATGTCATCTTTGGAAGTTTTTAAGGGACTTTCATCTGATTGGATCAAATGTGTTGGCACCATCAATCAGATTTAGATTTGATTAATCCAAACAATTTGATTGGTCGGATCTGTGTGGCACTACATAGCGCAGCAAGGTCTATTTAAACCCTTACTGCACCTAGGGTTGTTTTTTATCCCCATCTCCATTCCATAAGGTGCTACCGCCCCCTCCTTTCTACACCCTCTTATTCTCCTCCTCTTCATCTTCTCTACATCCAAGAGTTGGAAATTAAACCAGCAAGGAAGATCCAAAGTGTTGGCGTAAAGATTAGGAAGACAGACAATGTGTTCGTGAGATGAATGTGCTACCTTCATCGATTATTTTGAAGGCTCTATGAATCAAATCTAGATCTAATTGTTAGAGATCAGATCCAGAAGAAGATTGCATCTAGATCCTATCTGAGTGAACTTTGGTGGAGGTCAGGCGCGTGCGTGGCTTGATCCAGGATCTCAAGAGCATCAGGATCATCGACAGGATAACTAGTTTACCCTAATCAGGTACAAGAGTTATTTTCTAATTTTATTTTTTTTATTTTTAATATCAGATACTTAGAATTAGATCTGATTGGATCATGTTAGATTTTTTTAAAAAAATCTGGTTCACATCTGATTGGATCTGAACAATCCTGTGGTGGAAAATATTGATTTTTCTTCATAGAGAAGAGCCCTGCATTTATAAATGAACAAATGGTCTGGCAGTAGTATTTCTTATCTTATATGTTGATGATATTCTTTTAATTGAAAATGATATCCCTGCACTGCAAGGAATAAAAATATGGTAGTCATCTTAGTTCTCCATAAAGGACTTGGATGGATCATCTTGCATGCTAGGGAAGAAGATCTATAGGGATAGATCAAGAGGATGCTTGAGTTATCCCAATCCATGAATATAGAAACTATGCTGAAGAGGTTCAACAAGAAAAATTTCAAGAAGTGCTATCTTCTAATAGGCCAAAAAATTTCTCTATCTAAGAAGGATAGTCCGACAACTCCTGAAGAGAGAGCATATGAGTAGAATCTCATATGCTTCGGCAGTAAAATTTATCATCTATGCCATGACATGTACGAGACCAGATGTGGCATACTCACTAGGAGTAGTGAGTAGATACTAATCTGATCCAGGAAAGAACCATTGAAAAGTGGTGAAAACCATCCTTAAGTATTTGAAAAATACTAAGGACCAGTGGTTGATCTATGGTGAATCAGATTTGAAACTAGTAGAATTTATAAACTCTAGTTTTTAATCTGACCATGATGATAGTAGAAGCATGTTGGGTTATATCTTTATCCTAAATGATGGAGCCATCTGCTAGAAGAATTTCAATCAGCACACTATGGCAGACTCTATTTGCGAGGTGGAGTACATCGCATATTAGATGCTGCGAAGGAAGCTGTGCAACTGAGGAAGTTCATCATCGAGCTTAGAGTAGCATCTTTTCTTGATGGTTCGGTCCTGCTTTACTGTGACAGCACTAGTGCCATTGCTCAGGCGAAAAAATCAAAGGCATACCAATGTACGAAGCACATACTACACCACTACCACTTGGTCTGAAAGATCGTAGATTGAGGTGACATCGATCTTTAGAAGATTGATGGAAAGAATAATTTAGCCGCCTCCTTTAGTAAAGTCCTAAAGATAAAGGAGTTCGCCAACCATAAGTCGAAGATGGGTATTAGATACTGCATCGAGTGGCTTTAGGATAAGTAGGAGTTATTAGGAATTGTGTCTTAAAGTCAATCATCAGCTTGTTGACGGTTATGTTATTTTATAATTATAATTAATTAATTATTAAATAAAATAATATTCTATCATTTTCATCACCAAGCTTATATCTTCTAATGAACTTTTTTATTGTGATGAAGTTCTTAGGACTATTTAGTTTTGATAAAGAGAAGATTTATCGATTAGTCCTTAAAATATTCATGATCAAATGATACGTTGTTAATTAGAACAACAACATTTATTGAGTGTAGGTCGTTGTATGCCATATAGGTTGGTTGCCCTCTTATTCAAAAAGTATAAAGACACTGGTATGGCATATAGGTGAGATGTAAGAGTACATTGTTACTAAAGGTGACTAACTCCAGAGCATTCTGCTATCGAGAATTATTTTGATGGGATATGGGTATAAATGTCCCTTAGACCTGAGATTACCATGGTAACTTGCAAACAACTTATTATGCTTTAGTGTTGGACTACCTGAATTTCTAATTCAATGATGGAAGATTGCTGAGTACAGTCAAGTACTTGTAAAATCAATGAGTGATCAAGATAGGATTGACCACTCAAAGAGTTTGGAGAAAATGCGTCACTATATTTTAATTTAGCAAAATCTTGGCCAGGATAATCTATGAGATAAATTTAATATTTTAAAATATAATATGGATGACAAAATCAGAGTTGATAGTTAAACTTTGAGTCATCCTATGAGCATTTAGGTCAAGGGGATGAATTATACAGAAACTATATGCATATGGGTTCTAAGAGTGTTGCTTTACATATTTGACCTATCTAGCCATCGGGTACCATTGCTAGATGGTCACTTTAATTGGTATAAAAAAATATTTTTATACTAATAACTTAGGTTCAAACCTATGGGGTCACACACATAAGTGATCTTGATCTGATCGGATGGTTGATCAATGATTTAAAATTGTTTCAAGGTCAAACAATTAATATGATTGATGTTTGACCTAGTGCAAGTGTTGCAGGAGGATTGATTAGCAATTGGATTGCTAATTGACTTAATTTGATTAAGTCAAAGTTTTAAAATTAAGTCTAATTAAATAAGATTTAATTAGATTTAATTTGAGCTTGATTAGATCAAATTCAACTGGTTTATTGGATGAGCCAATTGCAAGGGAGAACAAGTCCCTATTCAATCAGGACTTGTATACACCTAATCTCTAATTTGATTAGAAATTAAATTAGATTAAATTTAATTTAACTTGATTTAATTGGGCTCCTAGTTGGACTAAGATCTCTTCTAATTGGGCTACATTGATTTTGATTTTATTGGGTTCAAATAGAATGTTGAACCAAGTCAAATCCACAAGTCCTAGTGTGACTAGGACTAGCCCACCTTGTGCCAACTTGCCTCTCACACCCTCTCCATGCCTAATTTATTGTATTTTTTCATCAAACCTCTCCTTTTTAGAGAGAGGACACATGCCCCCATGCCCCATATCTCTCTTATTTGGCTTTTTAGTGGTGGACCAAGTCAAAGTAGGAAGTTTGTTTTGATTTGAAATTCTATTTGGTAGATTTTAAGAAACCAAAACTCCTCTCCTTATGGTGCCAACCTAACTGATTTATTTTAAATTTTCTCATGAGATTATTGAGAGGTTTTGTGCAGCAAAACCTGGTGGTCCATGGCTAGAAAAAAAGGAGAGAGTGCCTAAGAGTTGGGTGCCCCAAGTTTTTCCTTGTTTGGACATGCCTTGTTAGGTTTTTGACCCAGACAAGGACACTCTTCTATCTCTTTCTAAAAGGGGACTTAAGGCTTGATTTTTTCAAGAGTTCTAGACCTAAAAGAGAGACATTAGGGCATGAGAAACCATGGGTGCAAATACCTTTGGGCATGGGACTTAGTGGAGACACAAAACGTTGCGTCTAGGTAAGAGGAACTAGAAAGAAGAAAGGATTTTTTTTCTAGGGTTTTTCTAGATTCTCTTCTTTCTCTTTTTCTAAGTTTTTAGAAGAGATTTTTCCTTTCCAAATCCTCTACCACTTATTCTAATTATTGAAGGAACCAAGATTTGAAGAATCAAAGAAGGATCAGCACAGTACTAGCATACTATGCTGATTTCCTATCGTCGGACTTTAGATTGATGATCGAGGCCTTATAGAGGCCGGATGTATGTACAGCTTAAAGCGATGACATCAACCTTTGATCAGTGAGTTGAAGAGTTTAACTTGCAAAGGTAAGGATGATTTGATCTCTCTTTTCTATCTAGATTAGATCTAGTATAGTTCTGATGTTGATGTGATCAACATCATCTTTTCTTGTCTTTTAATTTTAGTTTTAATAGCATACATAGATCATGAAATAAGATCCTTGATCTAGAGTTAAATCATATTTTTAATAAATTAATATGATTAGTTTATCACTTTCGTTGTCTATTTTTTGGAAAACATTTCAAAATAGATTCATGAAACCCTAGATCTTTCCTTTAATTGGTATGAGAGCATAGGTTCTTTATGACATGATTTTTTATACATGTTTAAATTATTGGTTTAGATTAGATCTAAATTATAATTTATTATTTAAATATAAAATTAAAAAAAAAAGATCATATGAATTGATTTATAAGGTTGTCCTTGCTATAAAGTTTATTCCTTACAATATAAAGGTTGTCCTAGTTCGTGCAACTTATAGTATAAAGGTTGTCCTAGCTTGTATAGATCTAAAATTAGTCATAAATTTATTATATATAATCTAGATTAATTTATAATTTATTAAATTTAAAAGTATTTAAATCTAAAAATATATATTTTAGATTGCATGGACTGATCTTATAAGGTTATCCTGCTGTAAGGTTTATCCCTTATAGTAAAATGGTTGCCCTAATACATGCTGATTTAAAATCCTAATCATAAAATTTTAAATTAGATATAAGAGATTTTATGATTTGATTGAAAGTATTTCAATCTAATTTTTATCATCATAAATATATTAGATTCATTCTAATTATGATAGATTAGAATTGAAATTGTTTCAATTTGAATTACATGAATATGTTTAGATTAGATGTAAAGTAGATTCATGTTAATATTATTTGCATATTGATTATGAATCAAATATGCAACTAGTTTATGAAAATCATGTTGTAAAAATATTTTATAAATATGAAAATCATTTTTGAAATGCCAAACCCCAACCCTCAGTCTAAAACTTAATTAAGAATTAAGAGTTGTTTGATTAGGATCTAGAATTATGAATTAAAGATCCTAAGACATAAACCATAACATTTGGGTTAATGGGTTAGTGAAAATTAGGTCCATTAACTGGGTTAGATCTAAGGTTAGAATAAAGAATGGACTTAATTAGAGAATTGACTAAATCTAATTAATAGTTATCTTAGATTATGTTAAGGATTCTCTAGATCAATTATAATAGTTGTAGTTGGTTAAGTCCATGTCGTTAATGAGAACCAAAATGGACTTGATTCTTGGCTATGCAATCTAGCATGAACTATTAGGTTGATCCAATCAAAACTACTCAACCAATTGGTGTCAAAGATAAGTCTGGCAATCTAGACCGATGGTTTTTAATTAGTAGCCCACTTACCTAGTAATTTCTGATAGTGTCTAAGGCAAGCTTTAGCAGACCTTCTCACTGATCTTACTTACCTAGCCTTCTTGATGAAATTATATTTTTGATCAGATCACTTGATAATTCGAGCTGACCCAAGTCTCACTAGGACTCCTAGTTTGACTTGGTCCAACTTGATCCTTAGACCAAATTAAATCAAAATTTAATTAATCTAATTAGATTAGGTCTTAGTCCAACTAATAACCTAATTAAATCAGAGCAAATTATATTTAATTTTAATTTAATTTTCTAATCTAATTAGAAATTAGGTTGATACAAGTCCTAATTGAACTAGGACTAGTTCTTCCTTATAATTTGCTCATCCAATAAACCAATTGGACTTGATCCAATCAAGCCCAAACCAAATCTAATTAAATCATATTTAACTAGACTTAATTCATCCCTTTGGCTTAATCAAATTATGCTAATTAGCAATCGTATTGCTAATTGATCTTCCTGTAACACTTGTACTAGGTTAAACATCAATCATATTGATTGTTTAATTCTAGAATGATTCTTAATCGTCGATCAACCATCCAATCAGATCAAAAACTCTTATGTGTGTGACCCCATACTTCGAACCTAAGCCAATAGCATAGAAATAAATTTTTGTATCAATCGAAGTGACCTTCTAGCAATGGTACCCGATGGCTGGATAGGTCGAATGTATAGAACAATATCCTTAGAATCCATGTGGATATAGTTTTCGCATAATTCATCTCCTTGATCAAAATGCTCATAGAACACATCAGAGTTTAATTGTCAACCTTAATTAGGTCATCCACATTGTATTTCAAAATATGAAATCCATCTCATGGATTACCATGGCCAAGGTTTTTGCTATATTGAAATATAGTGATGCATTCTTCTCTAACTCTTGGAGTGGTCAATCCTATCTTGATCACTCACTGACTTTGTAAGTACTTGACTATGCCCAAAAATCTTTCATCACTTAATTAAAAATTTAGTTAGTCTAGTACCAAAGCACAGTGAGTTGCTTGCAAGCCACTGTGGTGATCTTAGGTCTAAGAGACACTTATACCTATATCCCATCAGAGTAATTCTCGATAGCAGAATGCTCTAGAGTTGGTCACATTCAATGATGATGTATCCATAAATCTCACTTGTATGTCAAACCAATGTCTCTATACTCCTTGATTAAGAGGACAACCAACCTATATGGCATACAGCAATCTATGTGATGAAAAATATGTAGGATTTCATGCTTGAATTTCAAAATATTTTTGAAATAAATCGCAGTGAAAGATGTAGATTAAACTATTTAATCTATAAAAGCATGTAATCTAATTACTAAACTCTACATTTAGGATCTATAACATGTCATAATGCATGCATAAATCTGAAAATAAATATTTTGGTATTGATTAGATCAATATCTAAGATCTAGAATAGTTCTAGATCTAGATCCTAGATCGCATCTAGGTGAGAGAAGAGATCAAATCTCTTACCTTCATATGGGTAGAGAACTCTGCGGTTGATTCTCATTATTGTCTTTGGAGCCACACATGCATCTGGCCTCTACAGGTAATCCACACGAGGCTACAACATAAATCAGAGGTTCGTCGAATGAAGATCTGCTCGAAGTGCTAGCTTCTTATGGATCCCTCCTGATGGTTAATCTAAAAAATATTCTTCGAATCTCTTAGACACTCCAAGAGATGAAGAATAAGAAAGAAATCCAGCCCTTGGATCTTCCAAAAAATAGAAATACAAACAAGGAAAAACACCCTAAGGGAAGATAGATCTTCTCTTTCAGGACATCAACGATTGATGTCTAGAAAATATTTCTATGTTAAGATAAGAGGAGACCTTCTCCTCTAAGTTTTTTCTATATTTCTAGATCTAACATTATCAGATTTTTCTCATACAAAAATTTTACAAAAGATGGAGAAGAAGGATTCTCAAAGAAATCCTAAGAGAAGACTATCTTCTCTTCTTCTTCTCATATCAGGACACGATCAGATCATGTCCAAAAGAACACCATGCCCTAACATATTGGAGCAATCATCCCCACACCATATTTTTCTCTCTCTTAGATTTTTTATCACATAAAAAAATAGATAAAAGAATAAGAAGAAAATACATAAAAGAAAAAAAAAGAGAAGACAATCTTCTCTTACCTTTGTCTTCATCAAGACATCAACATTAGATGTCCAAAAGAAAAATTTTCCTCCATGATTGTTGGCGCCCATAACCTCCACGCCTTTCTATTGGGAATATGCGCTCTTTCCACATGGATCGGCGTGGCCGCTGGTAATTAGCCAAGCAATAAGAAAGTATTTCTTAGAGATTTCTGTGGAAGCATAATCAAATAAATCAAGGAATAGAGAAGAAGAGAAGAAGATATTTTTAGGAAAAAAGAGCTTTTATTCAGTATATTTCAGCACACTTACAACCTTGACCTGTTTTCAGTATATATACTTTATAAAAGATCAAGTCCAAGCTCATAGAAAAACTTTCCAAATCCAAACAACCCACATACACAAAAAAATAACCCACGAAAATTGAGCCGGTCCAGTTTCAGATTGAGCCAGCTAACCTATGACTAGGTCAACTCAGTCCCAGACTGAGTCGACCCAGTTGTGTGACTAAGCCGACCCAGTTGTATACCATGCCAACAGCCCAAAAATGCTATTTTCTATCTAGATTTTCCCCTAAGACCTAACCGACCCAGTCCTGAATTGAGTCGATCCAGTTTCCAACTAAGCTGGCTCAGTCTCAGAGGGAGCCGGTCCAGTTTTTTAACTTTACTATTAAGATTGATTCTTTTTTCAATTCGCTCCCATCTTCCCATGACCTATCTTCTCATGTTTTCAAGACTTAGGAGTGCCACTTCTGAGCTCACATTCTCCACCTTGGTGCTTTCAAGTCCTTGTGAACTCATCTCTTCTCAACAGATCCATTCGTGCCATACATCTCTGAAAACTCTCTGGGGAGTACCTTCGTGAGTGCATCAGACTAATTCTTCTTGGTATGGACCTTCATCAGTTTCACTTCACCTTTCTCCACCGGCTCTCTAATCCTGTGATACCTCACGTCTATATGCTTTATACGTGCATAATAGACTGAATTCTATGACAACAATAGAGCACTCTGACTATCACTGAATAGTGTAACCTTGCTCTGCTCCACCCCCAACTCATCAATCAGCCTCCTAAGCCAAAGGACTTCCTTTGCAGCCTCCGTTATCCCAATGTACTCAACCTCTATGGTAGACAAGGCCATGATTAGCTGGAGGGTTGATCTCCAAGACACCGGTCCACCATATACGCAGAAGAGCTATCCAATAGTAGACCTCCTTGTATCAACATCACCAGCATAATTTGCATCAACAAACCCTTCCAGAGGATCTGAACCTTCACACATCTTCATAGATTGCTCTCCAAATCCTTCCGGCTGCCCACCAAACACCAAACCATAATCTCTTGTTCCATACAGATATCTTAATATCCATTTCAATGCTTTCCAGTGTTCCTTCCTAGGGTTAGCCATGTATCTACTAACCATGCTCACAGCATATGCTATATCTGGTCTACAACACACCATAGTGTACATCATACTGCCTATAGCATTTGCATAAAAGACTCGTTCCATATACTCTCTCTCCTCTTCTAATTGGGGGTACTGTAACTTAGAGAGAGACATATGGCTCAATAATGACGTATCTATAGGTTTGACTTTTTCCATCCCAAACCTCTTCAGAACCTTCTGAACATATTTTTCTTGTGATAAATGGAGCACTCCTTTATACCTATCTCTGCAAATCTCCATTCCAAGAATTTTCTTAGTTGGATCCAAATCTTTCATCTCAAATTTAGATGATAATACCATTTTCAATATTTTCACAGCATCCATGCTTCTACTAGCTATGACCATATCATCTACATACAATAATAGGTACAGAGCATCCTCCTCATCTACATCCTTGACAAAAACACAATAATCATGTTCATATCTACTAAAACCCAGGCTCAAAACAAAGCTATCAAACCTTCGATACCACTGACGAGGGGATTGTTTCAAGCCATACAAAGACTTCCTAAGTAAACACACCTTTTCTTCCTATCCCATCTCCATGAAATCATCTGGCTGCTTCATGTAGATTCTTTCCTCCAAAGTCCCATGAAGGAAGGCCATCTTCACATCCATCTGTTCCAATTCCATGTTATGCTATGCCACCAGTGACAACAAAACTCGAATAGATGTATGACGCACCATAAGAGAAAAAAATTTTGTGTAGTCAATCCCTTCTCTTTATGATTATCCCTTTGCTACCAGCCTTGCTTTGAATCTAACTCCATCTTGTTCTGAAGGTGCTTCTTTCTTTGTGAATACCCACTTTGAGCCAATAGGTCGAGCACCCTCTAAAAGATCCACTAGCTATCATGTCTGATTCTTCTCAAGTGATTTCATCTCCTCCATCATGGCCTGCATCCATGAATCATGATCCTCACTCTCTATGGCCTCTACATAATTCTCTAGATCTTCATTAGCAGTGATGAGTGCATAGAAGATAACCTCATTAATGCCATATCTGATCGATCTTCTAATAGTACGCCGGGGCTTGTGCAAAGTCACTCCCACTAGCACATCTCTGCCTAATGTCTGTGGCTGCTCCTGTACATCTATCTGAACTGCCAGCCCTCCATGCTGATTTTCAATATAAGATAATACTTTTCTGCCCAGCTTCACCTCAATAGGAACACTCCTATAAGTGGATGTAACCTGCATGCCATCATTCTCTGATTGGTCATCGCTGTTCACCTTTGTTTCCCTAGTTTTATCTATCCCAGACCTCCTCAAGATGCTCTTCTCATCAAAGATAATGTCCCTGTTGATCACTGACTTCTGTGCCTGAGAGTTCCATAGCAGGTATCCTTTGACTCCTTATGGATATCCTATGAATGTCATCTTTTGAGATTTTGGATCTAATTTGCTCCTCTCAGTTGCCTCCACATGTGCATAGGCTGTGCAACCAAAGACTCTCAGGTGGCCAAGCTCTACCTTCTTCCCACTCTAGACCTCCTCTAGAATGCCTCCATTCAGCTAATAAATGAGGGGACCTGTTCACAAGAAAATAAGAAAATGTTAGAGCATCACCCCAAAAGGACTTTGAGAGTGATGTCTGCAGCCTCAAACTTCGTGCCTTCTCAATTAGTATCCGGTACATCCCCTCCACAACACCATTCTGCTGGAGAGTCATCCTCACCGTGTAATGGTGTTTGATGCCATTTTTCTCACAGTACCTCCTAAACTTCAGGCTAGTATACTCCCTTCCATTGTCCGACCTCAGACACTTTACCTATCTCTCTGACTCCTTCTCTACTTCAGCTCTCCAAGCTCTGAACTGGGCAAACACCTCTAATTTTTCTCTGATTAGATAAACCCATACCTTTCTTAAGAAATCATCAATGAAAGTAACAAAGTATTTTGCCCCACCTCTAGTTGATACAGGAGCTGATTCCCACACATCCAAGTGCACTAAATCCAGCACTGCCTCGCTGTGCTTGGTACTTCTGACAAACTTCACCCTATGTTATTTGCCAAAGATACATGGCTCACAAAAATCTATGCCCTCCTTCTTCAGGGCTAGGATCATACCTCTTCTGCTTAGTTCTATGAGCCCACAGTCACTCATATGATCCATCCGATAGTCCCATAATCGATATAAAATCAGCTCCTCCTGTGCCACTACTAGCACCTCTGCACTATCATTTACCACCGAGCCTTCCATTCTGTAAAGATTATTGCTCAGTCTTCTACCTCTCATCACCACCAAAGCTTTCTTGAAAATTTTCAAACATCCACTCCTAGCCTAGCTACTAAAAGCATAACCCTGCTCCTCCAAGTAGCCCAAAGAAATCAAATTCTTTTTCAACTCTGGTACATGCCTGATATTTGATAATATATGAATAATCCCATCATACATCCTCATCCTGATAGAGCCAATTTCAGCTACTTTGCATAGGTGATTATTTCCAAGGCTGACACTTCCACCATCAATCTTCTGGTAGGTAGCAAACCACTTCCGATGAGAAGTATAGTGGTGAGAGCATGTTGAATCTAATATCCATATAATATCGCACTCTATAGATCCATCTGATACAATTAGCAGGTCTTCTCCATTGCTCACAAAAGCTGTATTATCTTTCTTGCTGGCCTTCTCTTTTTTTGATCTTAAAAGAGGACAATCTCTCCTCAGGTGTTCAGGCTGATGACATTTATAACATTTCAGTGTCATCTTCCTCTAATCGTGAGACTTTGACCTATCCTTGGGGTGATGACATTTATAACATTTTAATGTCATCTTCCTCTAATCGTGAGACTTTGACCTATCCTTAGATTTTTCTCTTATTTTCTTCTTTGATCTTCCTTGTCTTTCATTCACAGCCAAGATCTAAGACTTAAGGTCTCCCTTGTAGATCTTCTCTCTTTGCTCATTTGATCTGAGCACACCAACAACCTCTTCATAGTTTAGGGTCTCCTTTCTATAAACTAAAGTTGTTATGAGACCATCATACGAACCTAGGAGAGAACATAATAGTAGTAATGCCCGATCCTCCTCGTCGATCTTCACATCCAAACTCGTCACCTTAGAATACACCTGATTGAACCTTTGGATATGTGCAACAAGATCTCCGCCTTCGGGTATCCTCAGACTATACAGCTATTTCTTCAACCACAGCTTATTCGTCATATTCTTCCCCATGTATGTGTTCTCCAGTCTCTCCTAGAGCCCCTTTGCCATAGTCTCTGTGCAAACCTCGGGCAAAATCTGATTGGCCAAGTACATCCAGATTATGCTAAAAGTAATTTTCTCCAACTCTTTTCAATCCTCAGCACTGATCTTTTTTGGCCTTTCTTTTGTCAAAATCTTGTAGATCCTCTGCTAAACCAACAAGTCCTTTACTCTTTGTTGCCATAAGGTAAAGTTTTCCTTGCCATCAAACTTCTCAAAATCCACCTTGAATTTACTTGATCCCATGACTTCAAACAAGTCAAGAACAGATCTCTAACACCCTTCACGATCACACACTAGTAAAACTATCCTTCATAAAAGATCTAACTAGCCCTAGATCCTCTTTCCAAACTTCTGTATCACCATTCCTCTGTGTAAACAATATCCACCTCAATCTAGAGACAATCATGAAGCAAACTAGAAGTTTTTAGGATAAAACCTGGTGCAACAGATCCTGAATGTAATAAACCATAGGTATCTTTCTTCCATGCAACACCACTCTAATACCAAATGTTGGGAATATGCGCTCTTTCCACACGGATCGGCATGGCCGCTGGTGATTAGCCATGCAACAAGGAAGTACTTCTCAGAGATTTTTGCAGAAGCACGATCAAATAAATCAAGGAATAGAGAAGAAGAGAAGAAGAGATTTTTGGAAGAAAAGAGCTTTTATTCAGTATATTTCAGCACACTTACAACCTTGACCTATTTCAGTATATATACTTTATAAAGGATCAAGCCCAAGCTCATAGAAAAACTCTCCAAATCCAAACAACCCACGAAAATTGAGCTAGCTCAGTTTCAGACTGAGCTAGCTAACCTGCGACTGGGTTGGCTCAGTCCTAGACGACTGAGCCGACCCAGTTGTGTACTATGCCAATAGTCCAAAAATGCTACTTTCTATCTAAATTTTTCTCTAAGATCTAGCCGACCCAGTCCTAGACTAAGCCGACCCAGTTTCCAACTGAGTCAGCTCAGTCTTAGAGTGAGCCGGTCCAGTTTCTGAACTTTACTATTGAGACTAATTCTTCTTTTAGCTCGCTCCCGTCTTCCCATGACCTATCTTCTTATATTTTCAAGACTTAGGAGTGCCACTTCTGAGCTCACACTTTCTCCCTTTCTCATCCAAAATTACCATGGAATATTTGTGGATTACTTATGCAAAACCTCCACAAAAGGTGGCGTGCCTTTTTAATAAAATGACTAGGTCAAAAGAGACCTAGTCAAACTAGGAAGAGATGGACTCTTATGGGGCATCCAAGAGAAGAGATGGACTCTTATGGGGCATCCAACTCTTGGATGCCCCTCCCATAAATTTTGGCATGAGAATCAGAAGGCCAACACACAAAATGAGAAAGAATAAGGCACAAAAAAGATTAAGGAGGCATGGAGAGAAAATTTCAAAAGGGAAGAAGAGTTTTAAGAGATTAAAACTCTTTCTTAGTTTGACTCATTCAAGCTAACTTCCAAATTTGACCAAGTCAAATTTAAATCCAAAATCAACCAGGAGTGGGGCATGGGAAATCTCTCTTAGGCATGGAAGAATTCATGTAGACTTCTATAAAGTAAACTACAAGGGGCATGGGAAATTTCTTAAGTGGCGCAAGGAAGAAGGGAATCCTAGTCCAACTAGGATTCTCTAGGTCAAACCAAATTAAATCCCATTTTAATTAGATTTGAGTCAATCTAATTAATAGGCTATCCTATCTAATTAAGAGTATAATTAAATTATATTTAAATCATATTTATATCTAGTTTAATTTTTAATTAAATTAAAAATTAGGTGCACTCAAGTCCTAGTCGAACAGGGACTTATTCTTCCTTACAATTGGATTATCCAATAAACCAATAGACTTAATCAAATTAAGTCCAAACTAAATATAATTAAATCTAATTTAACTAGACTTGATTTCATCCTAATTGCTCAATCAAATTGAGCCAATTAGCAATCTAATTGCTAATCAATCCTCCTACAATACTTGTATTAGGTCGAACATCAATCTTATTGATAGTTTGATCTTAGAACAATTCTCAATGATCGCTTAACTATATGATCATGTTACAACCTCTTATATATGGGATTCTATAGTTTCAAACCTAAGCTAGTAGCACAGGAACTAATTCTTGTACCAATCAAAATGACCATCTAGTAATGGTATCCGACATTCAGATAGGTCGAATGTATGTAAAGCAACATTCATAGAACCCTAGCCTTTGGTTACCGTATAATTCATCTTTTTGATCTATAATTCTTAAGATGACTTCAAGTAAGCTATCAACAGTCATATAAGTCATCTCTATTATGTTTCAAAATTTTTCAAATCTCATGACTCCTCATGAGGATTATACAGGCCTAGGTTTTGCTAAATTAAAACATAACAAGTCATTCTCTTCTTGAAATTAATCAAGAGTGGTCAGTCCCATCTTGACTCATATACCAACTCTATAAGTACTTGACTATATCTAAAATTTTTTTGAATCTATATTAGAAATACAAGCAGTCTGGCATCAAAGTATAGTGAGTTGCTTACAAATCATCATGGTGATCTTAGGTATGATGGACACTTATACCCATTGGCCTTAGCTAGCTACTCTTGACAGTAGAGTGCTACATTGGTTATGTTTAGTGCAGATGTACTTCTACATCTCATCTGAATGTCATACCAGTATCTCCATACCACTTGGTTATGAGGACAATCAATATATATGGCATACAGCAACCTACACTCGATAAGTTATCATCCTTGTTAATAACTTATCGTTTGATTGTAAATAGTTTAAGAACCATCCGATAAATCTTTTTTTATTGATTAATTATGATTCTAAGAACTTCATCATAATTTAGAAGTTCATTTAAGAAAGATAGAACTTTTATGATGAACCAACCAAATAACTATTATTATTAGATAATTCATATATAGGTTTCAATCATCTACAACTTAGATGATTGGCTTTAAGATATATTTTTCAATAACTTTCACTTTGACTAAAGTCAATCAGAATGATATCAAATATCCTATCTTCCACTTGAGTTCATAGAACTCCTTAGTTCCGAGGCCTTAGCAAATGGGTCGATCAAGTTCTCCTTTTCATCGATCTTCCAAAGATTGACATCATCCTAATCTAAAATCAAAGATGATAGCAATACAGAGTATACTGATCATATGGTACACTTTTCATTCTTTAGCCTGAGCAATGGTTCCAGTGCTACATTAGGACTGGACCATCGATGGAGGATGCCACTCCCAACTTGCTAATGAACTTATGCCACCGCATGGCCTTCATGGCAGTATCATATGCCATGATGTACTCTACATCACTAACTGAATAGGCTACAGTATCCTACTTGGAACCTTTCTAGCAGATTTTTTCTATAATTAGGGTATGACCCAATACTTTCTTACTATCATCTTGATCTGACTAAAAACTGGAATCAAAATATCTACAAGTTTTAAGTTAGTATCTCCATATTTGAATCATTGGATCTTAGTATTTTTCAAATACTTAAGAATTGTTTATACAATCTTCCAGTGGTTCTCACTTGAATTAGACTAGTATCTCCTCACTATCCTTAGTGAGTATACCATATCTGATCTTGAACATGGAGAAATTAGATGATAGACAAATCTTTATTCCTTGCAATGCTGGAATGCCATTTTCGATTAAAAGAATTTCATCCATAGACAACACAAGGAATAACACTACAGAATATTTTGCCCACTTACAAATGTAGGGTTTTTCTTTGTTCATAACAAAGGCATACATTCAAAAAGTATGTTCGAACTTTGAGATGATAGCAAAATGGGCTTTATAGGTCTCTACCTTCTCGTCTGCGCTACTCTGATTCTTTTGAAAATCCATTCACACCCAATGGATTTTATCCCTTCAGGTGAATCAACTAGTGTCCACACACTATTGATTTTCATGGACTTCAATTTTGATTATATGGCTCCAAGCCACTTCTCAGAGTTAGACCACCGCATTGCATCCTTATGGTGATTGGATCCTTGTTATTCTAATCGAGCTCAATAGGATTGCCATCCCGAACCAAGATACTAAAATATCTATCTGGCTAACGTAGTACTCTACTAGATTTCCTTAAAGGTGCAAAATAAATGGGCTCTGAATTTGATCTAATCAAATCCAATTTTATAGGTTTACTAGATTATGTCGGTTCTTTTCTACCAGTCAAACTTTTTTAAGCTCAACTTGATAGGCATCAGTTCCTTCTCTAAGAAACTTCTTTCCACAGGAATGCTCTATTACTGATGAACATCTTATGTTCTTCAGTATGGTAGAATTAATAACCCATAAACACCTATTGGATCAGGATCCAAGTTTATCTATATGCAAATCTTTGACATAGACCGATCAACTCCAAACTCGAAAGTGAGAGAGTCTAGGTCTATATCCAATCCATATCCCATATGGAGTCTTTACAATAGATTTACTTGGTGTAAATTTTCAGAGTAAAATAAGTAGTCACAAGAACACAATCCTGAAACAGGCAAACTAGTGAACCCCATCATGGATCGAACCATGTCTAAGAAAGTTCAATTTCTCCTTTCCGATACATTATGTTTAGAAAAGAAATCCACTGAGAGAGAATTCTATTCTCTCCTAGATATGTCACAAACTTACTGGATAAGTATTTGCCTCTTCGATCTGATCGAAGAGTTCTAATATCTTTTTCAGTTTGTTTTCTTATTTCATTATAGAATCATTTGAACATTTCAAATGATTCAGGCTAGACGCACCCATGCCCAGATAGGTCGGTTGTAATGAAATATTGATATCTTCCTCTGGCACTTGAGTTCATAGGTCCACATACATCACTATGTATGAGATTTAGAATTTTATCAGCTTCTTCAACTTTTTCAATAAAAGATGACTTTGTCATCTTTTCAAGAGGACAAGACTCATAGGTTATCAATGATTCATAATCATTGATGTTGAGATTTTCCTCTTAAGCTAACCTATTTATCTTGTTCTTATCAAGATGACTAAGCCTATAAAGCCAAACATAAACATCCGTGACATAATCTAACTTAGGTGTTCATTAAATGTGTACATTATACTTAACAGGCTGTATTAATGTTAAATATTATTTTTTTATTATCCATGTATTATTGTAACATTATTCAAAATAATATCACAACAATCTTATTTATTGATAAATGATAATCATCTCTGACCAAAAGCCAACAGAGATCACATTTATCATAAACAAAGGACAATAGTTATTATTGGTGCGAAATCTGATTGTCATCAAAATTGAGGTCAGAGTCAGAGAAGATGAGGTCGCCGTCGGTGACCTACAAAATAAGTCTCGTCCGAAGTCAAGGGTGGTGGCTTTGGCAAGATCCTTTGATGATCAAGTCAGCTCTTTTAGCCAACAGAAATGGAGTACTCAGAGAGATTTTAGCAGAATTTTTTAGAAAAAAATCATGAGCTTAGAAAAGAAAGCATATCTGGAGGTTCTCTTATATAGGCAGAGCCCATAACAAACTAATGGTGATAGATGTAACCGTCTGGTAGTGGGCTATTCAGGCTACGTGGAGTTTTTTATGGAGAGTGGTGTTCGTTATCGTGACTTGCCAGTCGAGAGTGATGTTCATTGGGGATTAATGGTCGAAGTTTGGATGGAGTTACGTTGGTGGTGAAGAGCTTCGAGTCATGATGGTTCAAGAGAAGTTCGAGCTCCTTTAGGGTCGCCTGCATGTAGGTCAGCTTATATTGTATTGGGAGCCAGACTTGTGCAGATAATAAGGTCCTTTCGAGTGACAGCAGGGGGCTTGACCGAAAGAAATTTCTCTCATTGATTGGCAAAATTTGACTACAAAGAGTGCGGAAGGCCTATGACCGAAGAAGTTCGGAAAGAGATCCAATCTGCAGAGAAGCCCGACTGAAGGAGAAATCCAGCAGGAGTTCGACCACTCAAAGAGTCTAGCTGAAGGAGAAGTTCGGTAGGAGTTCGACTGCTGAAGGAGTCCGATTGAAGGAGAAGTCTGATAGGAGCTCGACTGTTGAAGGAGTCTGGTTGAAGGAGAAGTCCGGCAGGAGTTCGACTGGCGAAAAGATCTGGAAGGAGTTTGATTGGCAGAAAGGAGTTCGACTGGCTCCCAAGCTGGCCAGGCTAGACTGCCTAGGAGGCTGCTCTCATTATTTAAGTTCATCCAAAGGGGATCCAATGATAAGAGGGTGATCGAGATCGCTCTGAGACTAGATATTTAGCCAAACTTTGGCAGGAGTGGGTTTATTCCCAATAATAGTTTTCCTACTCCCGAGTTTGAAATTCGAAGGAAATATAGATACGACTGCTGAAGTTCCTTTTAGTCTTCCATGCCCATCAAAATGGGATGCCTTGACATCTACCGCACTGGCACCGAAACTTCATAAATACGAGGTGACCTGAAAAGATATTTTTTGAGCCTTCCATCGAAATTCTACCCAAGATATGGTGCAATTAAGGATCTGCCCATTGCCACTTCTCTGCCATGATGAGTGGGACACGGGTGCACATAGATCAGATGAATGAGATCTGCAATCATAACTGTTTTGGGCTTTTCTTGGCTATTAAAGGCCTTCTTCCTCCTCCAGAATCCATTCTGCCCGAGTCTTCTTCCTTTCCTTCCCAAGTCCTCGCCTTCCTTCTACCTGAGAGTCCCATTTCTTTCTTGCTCCCTCTCTGCTCCTAGGTGCTCTTCTGCTTGATTTTCATCATGCTCATCACCTTCTCACCTTTCTCAATCAACATAGGTTAGCTTCCCAACCCTTCTCTTTGAGCATTCGTGCTTCTTAGACTTCTTGCTCTTTCGGTTTTCTCTAGGGAGTCTCTGCATTTCATTTTTCTTGAACTTTGAAGATTTGTTTCGAATTTATTTTGATCCATATGTCTTTGAAAACCTCTCAATCTATCAGTTCGTGGAGCTCGTTTGGGCCAACCTTCCTAGATCCCACACCCCTGACCGAGGTTGAGCCTAGGAACATGTCTCACCAATCTTTTATTTTGGATACCACCCCTTCGATTTTAACTTCGAACGATCTTTTGTTGATCCGCATCCAATATGAGATTCCCCCCGAGTATGACCTCGAGCTTCCTAGGTCGGACAAACGCGCTAGTTCACCTCCAGTCGATCGATTTTGTTTGTATCTAGAAGCCTTGCACGTCGGGCTTCAACTGCCCCTTCCATCCTTTGTTGTTACACTTTTTTGCTTTTTGAACATTTCTTTTGCTTTCATTGTACTAAACTTCTTTCGGTTCGTAATTGGCTTTCTTTCTCTTTGTCATCTGGCCGAAGTTTGACCAACCATCTCACTCTTTCAAAATTTTTAGACCTTCAAACGCCATCCTTCCACAAAAGATTGGTGGTACTTCTCCTCCCAGTTCGGTAAGAAGGGATTACTGAAAGGTGCTCCTTCTTTCATTCATAATTGGAAGGAGAAGTACTTCTTTATTCGATGTTCGACCTTAATGCTTGACCTTCTTCCTTGGGCTTCCTTAGGGAGTCAGTCCACCAAACTCCTAGTTTAGATGGAGCCGATCTCGAGCCTTCTAACAAGCTCAAGGCATACCGAGCTCCTCTCCTTTCCGACCTTATGAAGGACCAGATCTTATTTAATCTTGGCCTGAGTCCTCTTAACCCCGTCAGTATTAAATGTGTTTATATGCATGTATACAAATATATATATATATATATATATATATATATATGAACTCTCATGAAGTTTCATATGTACCTTGGCTGACTATAGTCTTTTGTTTGTTGCGGAGATGGATACTGATGCTGTGGAGAGGCTCACCAAGGGCCTTTATACCCAAAAGAAGAGGAAGAGGGTGGCCCCAGGCGGGAGTTTGAAAAAGGCAAAGGTCGGTAGCCCAAGTTCCAAGGTTTCGGGCATCCCCATGGCTGCTCCCGAAGTCGCTCCAAGTGTTGAGGTCCTTTCGATCACCGAGGGCAGTGTCGGAGGCACAGGCTCTCAGCCTCCTGCATCCTCGAGCCTCCTTGCAGGAGGACCAGTGTCGGAGCCCTCCATTGAGAAGAAAAGAGGGGATGGAGACGACAAGAAGAAGAAGAAGGTCATTGTCGTGAAGGTGGTCCGTAAGGCTCATCTGGTGGATCAAGCAACAGCGGCGGCAATGATCTAGGGGCGGACCCCTTTGACAACCCAAACATCATCCGAGATTTGACCAACAAGTTCATCCTTCCTGAAGAGGTGGACTGCCTAGTCGACCTCAATCGAATGCAGTTCATCTTGGAGTTTCTTGGAACTTTTCTTAAGATAATCATCTTGCCACACTTCTTTTTCATTTTTTTCCTCTTCTTTTTTTTATCTTACTGTAACTTGTCCATGGTAGTCAGGCCACCACATACTACCCTACCTTAAGAGGACAAATCACCATGAGGCGGAAGTGCTGAAGGTCCAGGGGGACCTTCGAGCTGAGATCAATTGCCTTTGGGGAAAGGTTGCCGAGGCTGAGCGCCTCGTAGAGGAGAAGATAGCAAAAAATGAGAGTCTCCAGGGAGTGCTTCAAAAGGAGGAGCTTGTCTCGATCGGGCTCAAGGCCACATTGGCCCTAGAAGAGGAGAAAAAGAAGGAGGCCAAGATTAAGGTCACCGAGCTGGAAGTTAGAATGTCAAAATCTATTTTGGAGGCAGCAGCCAGAGCCATGGAGGAGTTCAAGGCCTCCTTCGAAATGAAGGACTTAAATATCATATTTGGCCAGAAGGCATTCATAAAGGGCTTCGAACTCTATGAAGGTAGGGTGGCTCGGAGGTTTTTCGAGCTTAATCTCAACTTCCTGGAAGAGAAGCCCAATGAAGAAGCATGGCCGTCCGGTGCTGCATCTGACCCCTTCCCCACCGATGTGGTCTTCAAATCCTTCGAGCCTATTGCCAAGATGCTCGAGCCCATGCAGGAGCCTAAGGTTGTCTTTGAAGCACTGGTCGAGCCCATTCCCGAGCCCATGGCTACTTCTGGAGTGCCAAGCTCCTCTACTGCTTCCCCTTCGGAGGTCAGAAGCTTTTAGTAGTTATATTTTCTTTTTTTCTTTATCCTGTACTCAAAAATATTTTAATCAATAAAAGTAGAATTTTTAATCAATAGCTTATAGTGCTTTTCATGTGTTGGATGCAGTCCCCCATTGATGCCGAGCCGCTACCTCAAGGAATTCCTTTAAAATCGATAGTTAGAAATTTGAAGAAGAAAGTTCACCACTTGAGAAAGAAATGTAAAAAGGCTAAAGATGAACTTCAAAAATCTAGAAAGAACGCATCAGAGGGGACAATTAAGGTTACCCACCTTCATAAGCTACATATGAAAGATTCTGCATCCTTCGCCATCAAGAAGGGTAGCTTCAAGAGGGAGTTAGCGGAGCTTAAGAAAAGTGCGAGTGATAAGTCTTGGATGTTGACAGCGAAGGTTGCCTCCCTCGAAGTCGAACTTCAGGCAGCTAAGGAGAAGATTCAGATATTGGAGGGGAGTTCACCATGGTCTTCTAATAAGGTATGATACCAATGGGATTGGTCGAAGAAGTTCTTCGCACTTCAGAAGCAGTTGCATGATGCCAAGCTCACTTATGATACCTATCGGCTGGGTTAGAGCAAGAGGATATCCAAGCTTGAGCAAAAGCTTCATGCTGCTAACAGCGAGGTAACCCAACTCCAAAAACAACTCGATGATAGTCATCAATCCAGTGCAAGCAGGGGATCAGAGTAGGTTGCCTCCTTGATGAGGACTCTAGGCGAGCTTTCAAAAGTGATTGGGAGGGAGAAGGCTGAGGTTCAATGGCTGACGATCTAGCTATCGTGTGAGCAGCAAGTCGTTAAGGATGCTAAGGCTAAGTCCAAAATCCTAAGGAAGCAGCAGCGAGAGCTTGAAGGCAAATTCGGACATATTAATAGAATGTATATAGATGGCTTATACCAAAAGAAAGAGCTTGAGGAGGAGATCCTTAGATTAAAGCAAGCCCTGATGATGGCTGGGACTGACAGCTCAAAATCTAAGGAGTCCGATCCATCCTAGGACTTTGGTCTTTTTTTTCTTTCTTTTCATATAATTGGTCTTGCCAACCTTTATCTTGCTTGTAATGAAATTAATATTTGCAATAAAATGATACATTTTTCATCATTTTCTTATACGAATTCAATGCTTATTAATGGCTTCGCTTTCTTCACCTCATTTTTCTTGGTTTTGTCTTCTAATGAGATGCTCGTTGTGGATGCCAAGCTGGGGTTCCTTTCATGAACTTGGATGGGGCTCCCCCATTCATATTTGTCATAGCCATAGGGCGGATACGTGTAAGGATCGTCGGTATGGCTTTTCCTTTTCCTTCATTTTAGATTAATGAGGTCTTGGCCTCCCTCGTGTTAGGATGTAGTTCTCTTCTATTCCTTGCGCGATCATAGGGGTATGTTAGGGCCGTTGATGGGGTCTCTCACCCCATCTTGCCTTGGTTTAACGAGGCCTTCTACTTTGTTCACATTAGGACAAGGTTCTCCTCCTATTCCTAACGTGGTTGTAGGGATGCATTAAGGCCGTTGGAGGGATCTTTTTCCTCATCTCGTCTAAGATTAATGAGGTCTTCATTTTGCTCATGTTAGGACTAGGTTCTCCTCCTGTTCCTAACAGAGCTATAGGAATACATTAGGACTATTGTAAGGGCCTCTCCCTTCATCTCATCTTAGATTAACGAGGCCTTCAGCTTTGCTCATGTTAGGATGAGGTTCTCCTCCTATTCCTAACGTGGCTGTAGAGGCATATTAGGACCGTTGAAGGGCCTCTCCCCTCATCTCGTCTTAGATTAAGAAGGCCTTCGATTTTGCTCATGTTAGGATAAGATTCTCCTCCTATTCCTAACATGGCTATAGGGGTACATTAGGACTGTTGGAAGGGGCTCTCCTCTAATCTTGTATTAGATTAACGAGGCCTTCAGCTTTGCTCACGTTAGGATGAGATTCTCCTCCTATTCCTAACATGGCTGTCTTCATTGCACGGTTAAGCTCGAAAAATTATTTTCCACCATTATAGATTTGTAACAAGGATCGGGGTGTTAAAGTAGAGGGATTTTATTACGACCAAGTCATCGATAATATATTCATAGGTTTTTCGAGTTCCACGATCGAGGTAGATCGGCTCCTCCAAGCTCCTTCTAGTAATATGTCTCAAGCCGGACAACTTCCTTGACCTTGTAGGGTCCTTCCCAATTTGGGATGAGCTTTCCTTGATTTTGAGGCTAAAAAATAGCTGCTCACCAAAGCACTAAGTCCCCCACTCTAAATACTTTATCCTTGACTTTAAAGTTGTAGTATCGGGCCACCCTTCGTCTATAAGCAGCCATCCAGACTTGGGCCTCCTCTCATTTTTTCTCCAGCAGGTTGAGGTTAGCTCTGAGGTTTTACGAATTACATTGCTCATTGAAGGCCACGACTCATGCCGATGGGAGTTTGAGCTTGACTAGGATAATCGCCTTTATTCCAAGGGCCAAGGCGAATAGAGTTCCCCCAATTAGCAGTCTTTGAGTAGTTCGGTATGCCTAGAGCACATTATAGAGTTTGTCCACCCAAGTCCCCCTTGCTCTTTCAAGCCTCACCTTAATACCCTATAATAAGATCCTGCTGGTTACTTCTACTTCACCATTTGCTTGCAGATGGGCTACCGGTGTAAAATTATAGGAGATGTTCAAGTCTTCACAGAATTTCGCAAAATTCACCCCAGTGAACTACCATCCTTTGTCTATTATAAGGGTCTGAGGTAGACCAAATCTATAAATAATTGACTTTCAGATGAAGTCCTGCATTTTAGCTTCAGTGATTTTTGCTAGGAGTTTGGCCTCAACCCATTTGGTGAAGTAGTCGATCACAACTAAGAGAAATTTTCATTGTCCGGATGCCATCAGAAAGGGTTCAAGTATATCCATCCCCCATTATGCAAATGGCCAAGATGTGATTAGTGGGATAGGCTCGGAGGCTAGCTACCTTTGTATAATCGCATTCCTTTGGCGACGGTCGCATCTTTTAACATACTTGACACAATCATGATACATAGTCGACCAATAATATCCTTATCGAAGCAACTTGTGAGATAGGGATCTAGCACCCAGATGGCTCCCATAGATTTCTTCATGCACTTTTCATAGTGCAAAGTCGGCTTCAGAAGATTGAAGATATTTCAAAAGTGACAAGGTGTACGATCTCTTGTATAGCTTACCCTCATATGGAATATACCGAGAGGCTTGGTTTCTCATCTTCTGAGCTTCTTTCAGATCATAGGAGAGTGTTCCATCTTTGAGATAAGCGACCAATGGGTCGATCCAGTAGGGCTCGTGGTTGATCTACATTGTAGACTGTGGCTCTTCCATACTCGAGCATTTCAACACTTCAAAGTATACTTCTTTGGGAAGTTCGTTGGGGCAAGTGTAGCTAGCTTGGATAGGAGGTTGGCTCTGATATTCTCTGCCCTTAGAATTTGTTGAATGCCAAAGCTGTTGAAGGCTGAGGTTAGGCTCTTTACTTTTTCAAGATACTTTGTCATACTTTTCTCTCGAGCTTCATAACTTTCATTGACTTATCCCACTACCAACTGTGAGTCACTATAAGCCTAGAGTTGGTTTGCCTCTAGTTCTTTTGCTATCTTCAGTCCTGCTATTAGAGCTTCATATTCTGTCCCATTATTTATTGTAGAAAACTCAAAGCGTAGTGTATACTTGATGATAACCCCTTCGGAATTGACCAAGATCAGTCCAGCACCTACACCGGAAGCATTGGAAGAGCCATTCACATACAAGGCCCAAAAACCTTCAGGAAGGTCCGTTCTTTCTTCGGGAGAGCTTAGCTGCAACCACGAAATACTAGTCTAAATCCGCTCAGGTTCGGCATCATCCAGGATCGTGCATTCGACTATAAAATTGGCCAGTATTTGAGCTTTGATTAATGGCCGAGGTTGATAGTCGATGTCAAACTCCGTCAGCTCAATAGCCCACTTTGTAATTTTTCCAAAAGCATGTGTTCGTTGAAGAACTGCCTTGATCGGTTGATCAGTGAGGAGTGTTATGGTATGCCCCTGAAAGTAGGGCCGAAGTCTCCTGGCTACAATCAGAAGTATGTAAGTTAATTTTTTTAATTTAGTGTACCTAGTCTCCGCATCCCTTAAGACTCGGCTCATATAGTAGATCGGTCGTTGCACTTTTACCTCTTCCTTGACTAGGACCACTGCTAGGGCTACAGGAGAGATCATCAGGTATAGGAACAATTCTTTCCCAGGCTCGGGCTTTGCCAATAGTGGGGGCGAATAAAGGTAGCTCTTGAGTTCTTCAAATGCCTGTTGGCACTCTACCGTCTAGTAGAAGTTCTTTGATTGCTTGAGGATCTGGAAGAAGGGCATACATCGCTCGACCAACTTTGAGATAAAATGGTTTAAGGATGCCACCTTTTTGGTCTGGCGCTGGACTTTCTTTATTGATTTTGAGATGGTCATCTCCTTGATGGCCTAGATCTTCTCTAGATTAGCTTCGATTCCCTACCTTGAGACCATGAACCCCAAGAATTTTTCTGAGGTCACTCCAAAGGCATATTTAATCAGGTTTAGCTTCATCTTATATCTTCGAAGGATGCTGAAAGTTTCTTCAAGGTCGACAATGTGATTGGATGAGGTCTGACTCTTGATAAGCATGTCGTCCATGTAGACTTTCATGTTGCGATCAATCTGCTCCTTGAAGATCTTATTGATCAGGCATTGATAGGTTGCACCTACATTTTTAAGCCCAAAGGGCATGATCCTATAATAATAAAAATCACGATCAGTAATAAAAGTAATTTTCTTCTCATCCTCTGGTGCCATCCGAATTTGATTATAGCTGAAGAAGGCATCCATGAAGGTAAGGAGCTTGTGGCTTGAGGTTGCATCCACCAACTGATTAATTCTGGATAGGGGGTAGCTATCCTTTGGACAGGTCTTGTTCAGCTTCTTGAAGTCGATACACATTCTCCACTTACCATTGGCCTTCCTGACTAGGACCACATTGGAGACCCAACATGGGTAGTGGACTTCTTGGATGAACCCAACTTTAAGGAGTTTATCCACTTCCTCCACTATTATCTTCTGTCTTTCTGGTGTATGGCCCCGAATTTTCTATTTCATGGGCCTGTACCTAGGATCGGCAGCCAACCGATGTTCCATGTCTTAGGCATCAATTTCTAGCATATCTACTTGGACCTAGATGAAGATGTCAGCATTCTTCCATAAGAAGGCAATGAGCTACTCTCGAACTTCGTCTCGCAAGTTGGAGCCGATCTACACTGTATGCTCTGTGCTTCCATCATTCAGAGGGATGGTTACAAGATCTTCCATGGGCTCGCCCTGCTCCTCAATAAGGTCATCACGGACATCCAATCCATCAACTGGGTAGGAAGCAGGATGGCTTCCCTTTTGTAAGGCAATGGAGTAACAGTGCCTTGCCAAGGCCTGATCTCCCTTATTCCGTTACCTGTTGGAAACTTAATTTTCAAGTAGTAAATCGATACCACGGCCTGGAGTGCATTTAGACCAGGTTGGCCAAGAATGGCATTATAGGCAGATGGGGTCTACTACCAAAAAGTCAATCTATACTCTGGCCTATTTCGGGTATTGCCCTATAGCCATAGATAGCATTATTATTCCTTCAACTAGCATAGCATCGCTAGTGAAGCCCACCAGTGGAGAGTTCATAGGTCCCAGGTGGTTATTGGGTATAGACATTTTAGAGAAAACATCATAAAATAAAACATCGATGGAGCTTCCATTATCTACCAGAATGCGGCATACATCATAGCCAGTAATGTTTAAAGAGATTACAACAGCATCATTATGCAGGAACTGGACCCCTTGGGCATCTTCGTCAGTGAAAGCTATGGGCTCCTTAGTTCTCCACCTCTTCATAGGCTCCACTGATCCGCTAGCCTCCTCCCACCGAAGTCTCCCAGAGATGGTATTGATGATGCCGAGGGATGTCTGATCTCTTGGTTGCTCCTCAATTCGTCGATCCATTTCTTGGAGTTTTTGATCGAGGGCCCGATCTTGATTATGGGTCTCGGAGGATTTTCGACCATAGATGGGGAAGATCTCTTCTAGAGAAAAGTCATAATAGGAATAGGGGCTCTCCATTCTTTGTTTCCCCTTTCTAGAGGTGATGGGTCTGCTGACCCAGGTATACCTTCTTGGGATCGATTCTTGACATCCTGATGGGAGATTCTCTGATCGGACTGCTGTCGGAGGCTGTTACATGGACTGCACTGCTTTAGTGAGGCTACGAATCTATTGGACCAGTAGGTTAAACTGCTCTGCATCCACTATTATAGCTGGTAGAGCTCGAGATGCAGGAGATGAAATAGGGGTGGGTAGATCTAGAAGAGATTTGGCCGTGGAGGTGGTTGACCGTCGAGTCGAAGCCTTCCTAGGAGGCATCTTTACTAGGAAGAAAACTCAGAATTGGAAGAACAAAAGTCTCTATTGGGCACCCCTTTAAGAATAAGGGAACCTCAAGAATGAGAGGTCCCTTCCTCCAGTGCAAATCCTATTGCTGTAAAATTTGGTTGTCACCAAAATTGAGCCCAAACTTGGAGAAGATGAGGTCACCATCGGTAACCTGCAAAACAAGTCTCATCCGAAGTCGAGGGTGGTGGCTCCAACAAGATCCTCCGATGATCAAGTCAGCTCTTTTGGCCAACAGAAATGTAGTGCTCAGAGAAATTTTAGCAGAGTTTTTTAGGAAGAAATCAAAAACTTAGGAAAGAAAGCATATTTGGAGAGTCTCTTATATAGGCAAAGTCCATAACAAACTGATGATAATAGCTATAACCATCTAGTAGTGAGCTGTTCAGGCCATGTGGAGTGTGTTATGAAGAATGGTGTCAATTGTCATGACTTGCCAGTTGAGAGTGATGTCTGTTAGGGATTAATGGTCGAAGTTTGGATGGAGTTGCGCTGGTGGTGAAGAGCTCCGAGTCACGATGATACTAAAGAAGTTTAGGCCCCTTTAGGATCGTCTGCATGTAGGTCAACTTGTATTATTTTGGGAGTTGGACTTATGTAGATAATGAGGTCCTTCCGGATGACCGTAGGGGGCTCGACCAAAAGGAATTCCTCTCATCGATTGGCGAAATTTGACTACAAAGAGTGTCGAAGGCCTATGACCGAAGGAGTTTGGGAGGAGATTCAATCTATAGAGAAGCCCGACTAAAGGAGAAGTCTAGCAGGAGTTTGACTGCTGAAGGAGTTCGACTGAAGGAGAAGTCCGATAGGAGTTCGACTGCTAAAGGAGAAGTCCGGTAAAAGTTCGACTGCTGAAGGAGAAGTTCGGTAGGAGCTCAACTATTGAAGGAGAAGTTCGGTAGGAGCTCGACTATTGAAGGAGTCTAGTTGAAGGAGAAGTCCGACAGGAGTTCAACTAGGGAAGAGGTTCGAAAGGAGTTCGACTGGCTGAGAGGAGTCCAGGAGGAGTTCGACTGGCAGAGAGTAGTCCGGGTGGAGTTCGACTGGCCCCTAAGCTGGCCAGGCTAGACTGCCTAGGGGGCCACTCTCACTGTTCAAGTTCATCCAAAGGGGATCCAATGATAGAAGGGTGATCAAGATCGCTTTGAGACTAGACATTTATCCGAACTTTGATGGGAGTAGGTTTATCCCCAACAATAGTCTCCCTACTCTCGAGTTCAAAATTCGAAGGAAGGGAGTACAGATGCGACTGCCAAAGTCCTTTTTAGTCTCCCGTGCCCATCAGAACAGGATGCCTTAACGTCTACCGTGCTGGCGCTGAAACTTCATAAATACGAGATGATCTAAAAAGATGTTTTTTGAGCCTCCCGTCAAAACTCTACCTAAGGTATGGCATAATTATGGATCTGCCCGTCGCCACTTCTCTATAATATTAAGTGGGACACGTAGCGCATATAGATTGACCAAATGAGATCTGCAATCATAATTGTTTTGAGCTTCCCTTGGCTATTAAAGTTCTTCTTCTTCCTCCAGAATCCATTCTACTCGAGTCTTCTTCCTTTCCTTCTGAAGTCCTCTAATCCTATTGGCGTGAAATCTAGTTGTCATCGAAATCGAGATCGGAGTCAGAGAAGATGAGGTCACCATCGATGACCTATAAAATAAGTCTCATCTAGAGTCAGTGGTGGTGGCTCCGGCAAGACCCTCCGATAATCAAGTCAGCTCTTTTGGTCAATAAAAATGAAGTTCTTAGAGAGATTTTAGTAGAGTTTTTTAGAAAGAATCAAGAGCATAGAAAAGAAAGCATATTTGGAGGGTCTCCTATATAAGCAAAGTCCATAACAAACTGATAGTGATAGTCATAACCATCTGATAGTGGGCCATTCAAGCCACATAGAGTTTGTTACAGAGAGTGGTGTCCGTTATTGTGACTTGCCAGTCGAGAGTGATATCCATTGAGGATTAATGGTTGAAGTTTGAATGGAGTTGCGCAGGTGGTGAAGAGCTCCAAGTCATGATGGTTCCAGAGAAGTTTGGTTCCCTTTAGGGTCGCTTACATGTAGGTTAGCTTGTATTGTATTGGGAGCCGAACTTGCACAATTAATGAGGTCCTTTCGAGTGACTTAGGAGGCTCGACTGAAAGAAATTCCTCTTATCGATTGATGGAATCCGACTACTAAGAGTGCGGAAGACCTGTGACTAGAGGAGTTCGAGAGGAGATCCAATCTACAGAGAAGCTTGACTGAAGGAGAAATCTGGTAGGAGCTCGACTGTTGAAGGAGTCTGGCTGAAGGAGAAGTCCTTCAGGAGCTCGACTACGTCTAGCTGAAGAAAAAGTCCGACAAGAGTTTGACTGGTGAAGAGGTCTGGAAGGAGTTCGACTGACGGAGAGAAGTCCGGGAGGAGTTCGACTAGCGGAGAGGAGTTCGGAAGGAGTTCGACTAGCCCCTAAGCTAGTCAGGCTAGACTGCCCAGGGGGCCGCTCTCACTATTTAAGTTCATCCAAAGGGGATCCAATGATAGAAGAATGACTGAGATCACTTTGATACTAGACATTTAGCCAAACTTCGGCGGGAGCAGGTTTATTCTCAAGAGTGATAATCACTCAAAATAATATTTTTTGAAAATAATTTTTATAATTCCTAAAGCTAGGATTAGAACAGTACTTCCTTTCCTAACGTTCAAGAATCTCTCACCATTTTCAAACATTCCACTTACCTAAAGTTCTTGCAACGAATTGCATAAGACCACCGGTATCTAATACCCAGGTAGTAGAATTACATATAGAAAAATTTCAATGTGTTATCATATAATATCCTTGATAAGCAACTCTTGCTCCTTTCTCTTATTCAGCCTGTTGGGGTCAAGAGAAGTAAGATAATTCTTCTTCTTATGACCCTTCTTCAAATAGTATAAGCATTATGCCTGATTTGGGTCAATATTGGACTTATTATTTTGACTAGGCTTAGAAGCTCCAATACGAACCCATTTGTACTGCTGAATCAAATTCAATTTTCGATACTAATTATCGAAATTGGGTCCCATAAGTCATCACTGTCTAACAGTAATTGAGCAATTAGGGTTTAGCCTTAATTTGAGAAAAGAGAACAATAACTAAATGTATATGAATTATTTTAAGCCTAGAGACTTAGACTTTAGTCTAAAGGTTCTCCCACTATTTTATTTGAATTGATAGACTCTAGCTCCAATTCGGAAAATTACTTTAATTTTCTTGTAGGTACTGGAATCCACATAGACTACACATAAGCTCGACTTTGGTCAGTCAACCCATGTGCATCTACGGATAGGTTCATTAATTAATTTTTCTCCAAACAACTTCTAGTAATTTAATTTGATTTTAAAAACCTAATCAATAGGCTTTGGCCTCCACTGTAAGGATCCGGTTAGGTCCAACCATTAACATAACCATACTTGGTGCATCTTACCAACAAATGATTAAGCCCAGCTTTAATTGGTCAACCTAACCACCATTAGAGAGATACTTCCAAGTTATTATATTATGAATGATAAATTCATTAGTCAATAAGCACCAGACTTTTAGGCCTCCAATGATTATTGAGTTAATAGACCCATTATCACCCAACTTAATGGGAGGCTATGACTTAGTTATCTCCATAACTTTGTCATTTTAAGGATCTAATAATTTTAGAGAATTTAAATTATTAGTGTTTTAAGGATAGAAAGGACATGAACCAATTTACTTCCATTGACTACATCAAGTCAAGTCCTCCCACTAACTTCTCAAGTCATCAACAAGGACTAGGATCAATTTTAGTCCATGGGTACCTAGATCAATCTCACTGAATAAAATCAATTTCACTGATTTTCTATAAGACATGGGTTAGCACGAATCAATGAGCAACCTAATCAAGACCTGATTAACCACATTGGCTAGGTAAGTGAGATCGATGGGAGGGTCTACCAAGGCTTGCCTTAGATACTATCAAAAATGGCTAGGTAAGCGGGCTGTCAATTAAAAACCACCAGTCTATGAATGTCAGACTTACCTTAGATACCAATTGATTTATCAGTTTTGATTTGGTCTACCTAAAGACTCAACCTCGACCACTGAGCCATAATCAGTATCCATTTATTAGATGCGTGGACTTTGATCAACTACAACTATTGAATTGATCTATAAAAATGACCTAATCCTAATTAACAATTAATTAGGTTTGATTAATTTCTTAACTTATTCCATATTTAATCAAACTCTAGGTTTAACCTAGTTAAGGACATGATCAAAACTAACCCATTACCCTTTAACCCATGTTTTATAAAATTATCTTAGGATCTTTAAATCACAAACCTAGATCCTAAACAATCACTTAATTCTTAATTAAGTTCAAGGCTTATGAGTTTGGATTTATGGAATCTCAAAACTAATTTCTAATTTGATTATTTAAAATATTTTTAAATTATAAAGAGTTTACATTAAATCATATTCAATATATGGTTTTAGATTTGATTTATTTTAATATTTAGATCATGTCCTAGGATTTCAAATCTAGGATTTTGCAGAAAGTAAGTTCTCAATTTAAATTCTATAAAATAAATATATCATACATAAACATTCTAGATTCAAAATAAAAGATACATATCAACATATGCAACAATAGGATTTAGATCTAAAGATAAAACACATCATATGGATCAAATCATAAACTATTTAAATTTAGATTTAAAATCTAAAAATAAATTATAAATTACTTTAGATCTCATCTAATATATTTATAATTTAGGTTATTCAGATCAGTACATACTAGGACAACCTCTCCATTATAAGGGATGAACCTTACGATAGGACAACCTTATAATCAGTATGTCCGATCTGATATTATTTAGATCTAATCTAAATAATCTAAAATAAATCTAACATCTATTTATTTTAGATTTAAAATTAGAAAAATGAATCATAAATTAACTTAGATCATATCTAACTTATTCATGATTTAATTTTACAGATCAATACATACTAGGACAACCTCCCCATTGTAAGGGATAAACCTTACAGTAGGACAATCTTATAATCAGTATGTATGATCTATAAAATTTTATTTTTAGATTTATCTTAATGCAAATATGATCATGTTATAAAAGAACCTAGTGTTCTGATACCACTAATGGAAAACATGCAAGGTTTCATGCTTAAATTTTAAAATACTTTTGAAATAAATTATGGTAGAAGATGTAGATTAAACTATTTAATCTACAAAAGCATGTAATCTAATTTCTAAATTCTATATCTAGGATCTATAACATATCATAATGCATGTAAATATTTGAAAATAAATATTTTGGTATTGATCAGATCAATACCCTAGATCTAGAATAGTTCTAGATCAAGACCCTAGATCGCATCTAGGTGAGAGAAGAGATCAAATCTCTTACCTTCACATAGGTAGAGAACTCCATGATTGATTTTTGTTGTTGCCTTTGAAGCTACACACATGTTCGGCCTCTACAGGTAATCCATATGAGGCTACAACATAAATCGAAGATTCGTCGAATGAAGATCCGCTCGAAGTGCTAGCTTCTTTCGGATCCCTCTTAATGATTAATCTAAAAAATATTCTTCGGATCTCTTAGACACTCCAAGAGATAAAGAATAAGAGCACAAATAAAGGAGAAATCTAATCCTTGGATCTCCCAAAAAATAGAAATAAAAATAAGGAAAAACACCTTAAGAGAAGATAGATCTTCTCTTCCAGAACATCAACAATTAATGTCCTGAAAACATCTCTATGTTAGGATAAGAGGAGACCTTCTCGTCTAAGTTTTTCTCATGTTTCCAGACCTAACATTATCAAATTTTTCTCATATAAAAATTTCATAAAAGATGGAGAAGAAGGGTTCTCAAAGAAACCCTAAGAGAAGACTATTTTCTCTTCTTCTTCTCATATCAGGACACGATCAGATCATGTCCAAAAGAACACCTTGCCCCAACATCTTGGAGCAGTCATCCCCATGACATATTCTTCTTTCCCTCTCAGATTTTTTATCACATAAAAAATATATAAAAGAATGAGAAGAAAATACTTAAAAGAAAAAAACAAGAGAAGACAATCTTCTCTTACCTTTGTTTTCATCAAGACATCAACATTTGATGTCCAAAAGAAAGATTTTCCTCCATGATTGTTGGCACCCATAACCTCCACGCCTTTCTTGCTTTCTCATCTGAAATTACCATGGAATATTAGGGGATTACTCATGCAAACCTCCATAAAATGTGGTGTGCCTTTTTAATAAAAGGACTAGGTCAAAAGAGATCTAGTCAAACTAGGAAGAGACGAACTCTTATGTGATGCCCCTCCCATAATTTTTGGCATGAGAATCAGAAGGCCAGCACACAAAATGAGAAAGAATAAGGCACAAAAAGATTAAAGAGGCATGGAGAGAAAATTTCAAAAGGGAAGAAGAGTTTTAACAGATTAAAACTCTTTCTTAGTTTGACTCATTCAAACCAACTTCCAAATTAGATCAAGTCAAATTTAAATCCAAAATCAACTAGGAGTGGGGCATGGGAAATCTCTCTTAGGCATGAGGGAAGTCACGTAGACTTCTATAAATTAAACTACAAGGGGCGTGGGAAATTTCTTAAGTGGCAAAAGGAAGAAGGGAATCCTAGTCCAACTAGGATTCTCTAGGACAAACCAAATTAAATCCCATTTTAATTAGATTTGAGTCAACCTAATTAATAGGCTATCCTAATCTAATTAGGAGCCTAATTAAATTAGATTTAAATCATATTTATATTTGGTTTAATTTTTAATCAAATTAGAAATTAGGTACACTCAAGTCCTAGTCGAACAGGAACTTCTTCTTCCTTGCAATTGGCTTATCTAATAAATAATTAGACTTAATCAAATTAAGTCCAAACCAATTTTAATTGAATCTAATTTAATTAAACTTAATCTCAACCTAATTGCTTAATCAAATTAAGCCAATTAATAATATAATTGCTAATCGATCCTCCTGCAATACTTACATTAGGTCAAACATCAATCTTATTGATAGTTTGATCTTAGAAGAGTTCTCAATGATCGATTAACCATCTGACTAAGTTACAATCTCTTATGTATGTGATTCCATAGTTTTGAACCTAAGCTAGTAGTACAAGAGCTAATTCTTGTACCAATCAAAATAACCATTTAGGTATGATACCCAACGTTCGGATAGGTCGAATGTATATAAAGCAACATTCTTAGAACCCTAGCCTATAGTTACCATATAATTCATCTCTTTGATCAATAATTCTCAAGATGACTTCGAGTAAGCTATCAACACTCATACAAGTCATATCTATTATGTTTTAAAATTTTTCAAATCTCGTGACTACTTATGATGATTATCCAGTCTTAGGTTTTGCTAAATTGGAACATAACGAGTCATTCTCTTCTTGAAATTAATCAGAAGTGGTCAGTCCCATCTTGACTCATATACCGACTCTACAAGTACTTGACTATATCCAAAAATCTTTTAAATCTATATTAAAAATATAAGCAGTCCGGCATCAAAGTATAGTGAGTTGCTTACAAGTCACTATGGTGATCTCAGGTAGGATGGACACTTATACCCATTGGCCTTAGCTAGCTACTCTTGATAGTAGAGTGCTACATTGGTTACGTTCAGTGCAGATATACTCCTACATCTCACCTGGATGCCATACTAGTATCTCCATACCACTTGGTTACGAGGACAACCAATATATATGACATACAACGTCCTACACTCGATAAGTTATCGTCCTTGTTAATAACTTATCATTTTATTGTAAATAGTTTAAGAACCATCTGATAAATTCTTCTTTATCAATTAATTATGGTTCTAAGAACTTCATCATAATTTAGAAGTTTATTTAAGAAAGATAAAACTTTTATTATGAACCAGCTAAATAACTATTATTATTAGATAATTCATATACAGGTTTCAATCATCTACAACTTAGATGATTGATTTTAGGATATATTTTCTAATACTATGCTCGATAAACGTTGTCCTCCTAACTAACGGCGTATCATTTGATCGTAAACTGCTTAAGGACTAATCGATAAATCCACTCTTTATTGAAACTAAATAGTTCTAAGGACTTCATCACAATAATGAAGTTCATTAGAAGATATAGACTTTATGATGAAAATACCAAAATATTTATTTTATTGATTAATAAATTAATTATAATTATAAGATAGATCAACCATCAACAGGCTGATGATTGGCTTTGAGATACATTTTTCAACAACTCCCACTTATCCTAAAGCCACTCGGCATAGTATCTAATATCCATCTTCAACTTATGATCATCGAACTTCTTTATCGCGAGGGCTTTAGTGAAAGGATCAGCCAGGTTCTCCTTTTTGTCGATCTTCTGAAGGTCAATGTCACTTCTATCTATAATCTCTCAAACTAGATGGTAGCGGCGCAGTATGCACTTCATCCTCTAGTGTGCCTTTGTTCCTTCACCTGAGCAATGGCTCTAGTGTTGTTGCAATAGAGCAGGATCGGACCATCAAGAGAGAGTACTATTCTAAGCTCGATGATGAACTTTCTCAGCTATAGCTTTCTTTGTAGCATCTGATGCTGCAATGTACTCTACTTCACAAATAAAGTCTACCATAGTGTGCTACTTGTAACTCTTCCAGTAGATAGCTCTATCATTTAGGATAAAGACATAATCCAACATGCTTCTACTATCATCATGGTTAGATTGAAAGCTAAAGTCGGTAAATTCCATAAGTTTTAAATCCAACTTACCATAAACCAACCATTGGTCCTTAGTATTTCTAAAATACTTAAGGATGGTTTTTACCATTTTTCAATGATTTTCTCCTGGATCAGATTGGTATCTACTCACTACTCCTAGTGAGTATGGCACATCTAGTCTCATACATGTCATGGCATATATGATAGATCCCACTGCCAAAGTATAAGAAATTCTACTCATATGCTTTCTCTCTTCAGGAGTTGTCCAACAATCCTTTTTAGAGAGAGAAATTCTATGGTCTATCAAAAAATAATCTTTTTTAGAATTCTCCATACTGAATCTTTTTAGCATAGTTTCTATGTATATGGATTGGGATAATCCAAGCATCCTTTTAGATCTATTCCTATAGATCTTCATCTCTAGGATGTAGGATGCTTCATCCAAGTCCTTCATGGAGAATTGAAATGACAACTAAACTTTTATTTCTTGTAGTGCGGGGATGTCATTTTCAATTAAGAAAATGTCATCAACGTACAAATCAAAAATACTACTTCCAGACCATTTGCCTATTTGTTGATGCAGGGCTCTTTTCTGTTCTTAATGAAGCCATACATTTTGATCACCTTATTAAAACATATGTTCCAACTCTGAGATGCTTGCTTCAATCCATAAATGGATCTTGAAAGCTTACACATCTTGAATTCATCTATGGATGTGAACCCCTCATGTTGTATTATATACACCTCTTCAGTCAGCTCTCTATTCAAGAAAGCTATTTTCACATCCATCTGCCAGATCTCATAATCCAGATAGGCAGTTATCGCAAGCATTATCCAAATGGATTTAAGCATTGCCATAGAAAAGAATATCTCATCATAGTCAATAACATAATGTTGACGATACTCTTTGACAACCAGACAAGCTTTGTAGGTCTCTACCTTTTCGTCTGCATCCTTCTTCCTTTTGAAGATCCATTTACATCCAATGGATTTAATCCCTTTGGGTAGGTCAACCATTGTCCACACATCGTTGACCTTCATGACTCCATCTTGGATTTTATGGCCTCAGGCCATTTCTCAGAATCAAGTCTCTACATTGCATCCATGTAAGTGATCGGATCCTCATCATTCTTATCAAGTTTGACAGGATCACCATTTTAGATTAAGAAACCATAGTATCTATCCAATTAACGTGGTACTCTACCAGATCATCTTAATGGTGTAGGTACACTGGACTCTGGATTTGATCTAATCAAATTCGATTCAGGTTCGGCTATAGGTGTCGGCTTTTCTATCTGTTGAACTTCATCAAGTTCAACCTTAGAGGCAACAGTTCCTTCACCAAGGAACTTCTTTTCCAAAAAGACTTCTTTAAGGCTAATAAATACCTTTTATTAATCAACATGGTAGAAAATATATCTTTTTGATTCTTTGGGATATCCTATAAATGTGCATTTGTAAGACCAAGGTCCAAGTTTATTTATATGCAAATGTTTGATATAGGCTGGACAACCCCAAACCCATAGGTGAGAGAGTGTAGGCCTATGCCCAATCCATATTTCATATGGAGTATTTATGATAGATTTACTTGGTACATTATTCAATATATAACATGCAGTCTCAAGAGTATAATTCCAAAATGAAATAGGCAGACTAGCAAAATCCATCATGGATAGAACTATTTCTAACAAGGTTCGATTCCTCCTTTCCAATACACCATTATGCTATGGTGTCCCTAGAGGTATCCATTATGAGAGAATCCCATTCTCTCCTAGATATGTTAAGAACTCTTTGGATAGATATTCACCTTCTTGATCTGATCGAAGAGTTTTAATACTCTTTCTAGTTTATTTTTCTACTTCACTTTAGAATCATTTGAACATTTCAAATGAATCTGACTTATGTTTCATCAGATAGACATATCTGAATCTGGATAGATTATCTATGAAAGTGATGAAATAGAAATATCTATCTCTAGCACTTGTACTTATTGGTCCACATATATCAATATGTACTAGACCTAAGAGCTCAGTGGCTTTTTCACATTTTTCAATAAAAGATGATTTGATAATTTTTTTAAGAAGACATGACTCATAGGTTAGAAGTGATTCACAATCACTAACTTTGAGGATTCTCTCTTGGGTCAACCTATTTATTCTATTCTTGTTAATGTGACCTAGCCTATAGTGCCATAAGTAGATATCAGAGATATTATCTAATCTTGGATATTTTCTAGAAGTGTATATTATACTCACAGGCTGTGATAAAATGTAAATACCATTTTTTTGTTATCTTTGCATTATCGTAATATCATTCATAATGATATCACAATAATCTTTCTTTATAGATAAATGATAACATCTTTGGCCAAAAGGCTAATAGAGATTATATTCATCAGAAAAAAAGGATAATAATGATATTTATTTAAAAAAATAATATTAGTATTGAAAATAAATTGAACTATTTCCACAACTAGAACTGGAATAGATCTTCTATCTCTAACATTCAGGAATCGCTCATTATTTTTAGATTTTCTACTAATTTGAAATCCTTGCAATGTATTGTAAATATGGACTGAACTTTCAGTATCCAATATCTAGATAATAATATCATAAATAGAAAAATTATAAGATGTTATCATATAATATTCTTGATTAGCAATTCCCTGCTCTTTTCTTTTATTCAACTTGTTGAGGTCATGGGAAGCAAGATACTAAGGATAGGTACTCTTCTAATGCCCCTGCTCCTTACAATAGAAGCACTCTGCCTGATCTAGGTTAATCTTGGACCTTTTGTTTAAACTGGACATAGAGGCCCCAACATAAATCACTTCATGCTGCTGAACAACATTCAATTTTTGATACTTATTATCGAAGTTTGGTCCCATAAGTTTATCACTGTCTAACAATGAATAGAGCAACTATGGTTTGAGTTTAACTGCATAAAGAAGAACCAAAAATCTAATTAGTAAATTATTAGATATATGTGCCCTAGAAGCCAGAATTGGCTGACACTTGTAATACACTTCTAGGGGCAAAATTATAATTTTGACTATAATTAATGAAATAGGTTATTTTCTATCACACATGTGTATTTAGTGTCTGTGATACATCCTTTGAGTTAATGGTAATGATAATTCATATTTTCAAGAGTTGAAAATTTAAGACATGAATAATCATTATTAACTCATAAACAGCTCCCGACCATAGGATCATCACGAGGATGGTGATTGATCCGAAAGGTTGGTGTACGATCGCTTCTCTTTAGTAGATGAGTCTTGAGTCTACGGTGTGGAGACACCGAAGTGAGAGTACAGGTACTCGTTAGAGAACGAGGGCACTGAGCGTGACCACCTCGAGTAGTCATTAGGAAGTCTACCTTCTCGTCAATGACTGACTCGATGCTGCAGTAGTGTGTCTGGTTCTTTGACCTGAGATGCATCGGCAGTTCACCTTGAGGGTGTTATAGTTTGACTACACCATTACTCGATCTCCTAGCCATATGGAACCCTGAGGTGTATGTTGGCTACATGTTCATTGTAGGAACTGGATTGCATCAAGATGGATCTATCTACCTCGGTGGTAGAGGAGTAGCCCTATGGTTCCATTGAAGGGAAATCCTGATTTCCCGGTCCAGGTTCGTCCAGATCTGATTAGATCAAGAGATATATTTCAAAAATTTTCTCTTGATCTCAATCAGATCTTGATATGTTTCAGATCTGATTCTTATTATTTTAATAAATAAAATAAAATAAGATAAATTAAATCAAATTTAATTTACCTGATTTGGGTAATCCTATTACCCTGTAGATGATCCTGATTGCAGCGGAAGGTTCTGGATCTTAGCCACGCAAGCGCCTGGCCTCTACCGGTATCCACTCGGGTTGGATCTGGAGATCCTCTTCTTCTCTATCACACCTCCAAAAATCAGATCTGGATCTGATCTGGAGGATCTTCAAAACTCTTTTGAAGATCTGCAGTCGTCCTTTTGCAGCAGCGCAGCCTTCTTGCTTTTGATCGCCTTTCCTTGATCTGAATCGCACCAAACCTAAATCCAAAACACCTTTTGGACGTGGAGAGCAAGGGGAGAAGAGACTATGGCATGGAGAAGGAGGGGAGAGGCAGCCTTGGGGCGTGGGAAATCTCTATTGAATTCACTTAGGAATTAGGGTTGGGCGCAGGGTCTTATTTATAGACCTCTTGTGATCCAACTCCTCTTCCTCTCAACCAATCACAACCCTTTGTGAAATCAGATCTAAATCTGATTGGTTGGAATAGAGACCCCTGGATTCCTCCTTAGAGGGCGCCTAAGACCAGTCAAACTGGATTCTTAGTAGAACTCTGATTGGAATCCAAAAGGGAGGTGGAGTCCTTGTCCAACAAGGACTCCTAGGCGCCTCCTACTTGGGCTCACGCCACCCTTGGCGTGCGCCCTTCTCCTTGCCAGGTTCTGGCAGGGGGACAGGCCCCCACCAGCTCTCCAATAGGTGCATGACATGTGGTCAAAAGTCAAAGGGTGAATGGTCAACGTTTGACCAGTCAAAGGTAGACTTTTGACCAAAGTCAAAGAACAAGAAATGGCAGGTGACCAAAAATGGCAGGTAATGTCTTACAAATAAGACAACCTATTCTGACTTGGACAACCTCCAGTCAGACCATATGAAGGCCTCTGATTGAGCACAAACTCCTTTGGCTCAGTCAGGACAACTTATTTATGATAGTAAAAGAAGAACGTTAGGTTCAATCGAGTGCTAGCACGATTTCCTTGAACCTAATTGAATCTCATTCAGATCAATTGAACTAGATCAGTTCAATTGATGATCACCAGATTCAAACCCTTGTTTGTGTGACCCAGTTAGGTTCAGTTCTGTATGGTAATGGGATATGTCATGATCTCTATCATAGACATCATCGAAACTCCTTTCGATGGATCAGAACTCTTCTGATTCGAACAGCTAGAATGATCGATCATCTAAATCATTCTAATTGCTCCCAAAATCCACCAGTGACACCTAGCAGTATATGGTGGCAACCCATCAGAGCTGAATGCGAACCTCTTGGTGCAGCTACCTGTGTGATTCAGTTCTTCTATCTTGAGCCCCGATCAGATTAGGGTTAAGGTGAACTCGTCAAACCCTAGTCTCTGTCATATGATGTAATCATTCGATTCGAGTCCAATGTGAAAATCTAAATAGAAACTCTTTCTATTATTTCACTCTACCATGGCCATGGATTTCTGGACTTGATTCTCATGATCATCATAGGGCTACTCCTCTACCACCGAGGTAGATAGATCCCATCTTGATGCAATCCAGTTCCTACAATGAACATGCTATAGCCAACATACACCTCAGGGTTCCATATGGCTAGGAGACCGAGTAATGGTGTAGTCAAACTATAACACCCTCAAGGTGAACTGCCGATGCATCTCAGGTCAAAGAACCAGACACACTACTGCAGCATCGAGTCAGTCATTGACGAGAAGGTAGACTCCCTAATGACTACTCGAGGTGGTCACGCTCAGTGCCCTCGTTCTCTAACGAGTACCTGTACTCTCGCTCCGGTGTCTCCACACCGTAGACTCAAGACTCATCTACTAAAGAGAAGCGATCGTACACCAACCTTCCGGATCAATCACCATCCTCGTGATGATCCTATGGTCGGGAGCTGTTTATGAGTTAATAATGATTATTCATGTCTTAAATTTTCAACTCTTGAAAATATGAATTATCATTACCATTAACTCAAAGGATGTATCACAGACACTAAATACACATGTGTGATAGAAAATAACCCATTTCATTAATTATAGTCAAAATTATAATTTTGCCCCTAGAAGTGTATTACAAGTGTCAGCCAATTCTGGCTTCTAGGGCACATATATCTAACAATCTCCCACTTGTCCTAAAGCCAATTGGCTACAAGTCTAAGTCCCATCTTCTCAAGGTGGGCTTCGATCTTCTGCTGGCCCAACGGCTTTGTAAGTGGGTCTGCCACATTATCTGCGGAGTTGACTCTCTTGACCTCAACGTAACCTTTCTCAAGGTAATCGCGGATGAGATGGTATCACCGTTTGCTTGGAACTCTTCCAGCACAAACAGTCTGCCAGATGTCGACTTTCGATCATCTATATCGGACATGAAGTCCGAGTCTGTGTATCCCTGAACTTGGAGTTCTCCGTTACCAAAGACCAACATCATATCCTTAGTTCTTCTCAAGTACTTAAGGATACATTTCACAGAAGTCCAGTGTTCTTCACCTGGATTTGACTGATATCTGCTTGTGACACTCACAGCATGGGCTATATCAGGTCGTGTACATAGCATGGCATACATGAGGCTCCCTATTGCAGAAGCATAAGGGATCTTGCTCATGCGTTCTATTTCCTCAGGTGTGCTGGGGCACATCTTCTTGGAAAGATGAATACCATGTCTGAAGGGTATTAATCCCCTCTTAGAGTTTTCCATACTAAACCTCTTTAGTACTTCCTCTATGTACATCTTCTGTGAAAGTCCTAGCATCCTATTCGGTCTATCCCTATAGACCTTAATTCCTAGAATAAAGGATGCTTCACCTAGGTCTTTCATGGAGAATTCCTTAGGACAACCACATCTTGACTGATGTCAACATGGGAATATCATTCCCAATAAGGAGGATGTCATCCACGTACAATACGAGGAAGACAACAGCGCTCCCACTGACCCTTTTGAAAACACATGGTTCCTCTTCATTTTTGATGAAACCAAACTTTTTGATCACATCATTGAAACGAGTGTTCCAGCTCCGAGATGCTTGCTTAAGTCCATATATGGACCTTTGCAGCTTGCAAACCTTGTGATCAGTATCACTGGATGTGAAACCTAGCGGCTGTTCCATATAGATATCTTCCTCAAGATATCCATTTAGGAATGCCGTTTTCACGTCCATTTGCCATATTTCATAATCGAAATAGGCTGCAACAGCAAGCAATGTGCGGATGGATTTTAGCATAGCTACCGGGGAAAAGGTATCCTGATAGTCAATGCCTTCACGTTGACTATAACCTTTTGCCACCAGTCTAGCCTTGAATGTCTCCACATTCCCATCTGCACCAATCTTTCTCTTGAAGATCCATTTACACCCAATAGGTACTATACCTTCTGGTGGATCTACCAAGGTCCAGACTTGGTTTGAGTGCATCGAGTCGATCTCTGACTTCATTGCCTCAAGCCATTTCTCGGAGTCGATATCTGATATCGCCTCGTTGTAGGTTTTGGGATCATCACCATGAGCACCATTACCTATGAGGAACATTTCCTCTACGTCCTCTGAAATAATACCTAAGTATCTTTCAGGGGGACGGGAAACTCTTTCCGATCTACGAGGTGGAGGAGGTAGTGTTCTTATTGGCTCAACCTGATTTGGTTCCACTTGGTCCTTAGCTCGTTCTGCTTGTGAGACTTTCTCATCAAGCTTAATCTGCTTTCCAATGCCACTATCTTGAATAAACTATTTTTCAAGAAATATGGCATGTCGACTCACAATCACATTGTGGTCTTCTGGAATGTAGAAATAGTATCCTAATGACTCTTTAGGATATCCTATGAATCGAGCTCTAAAGGACCTAAACTCTAACTTGTCCGCTTGTTGTCTTTTGACATAAGCCGGACAACCCCAAATTCTGAGATGACTCAGACTTGGTTTCTTACCGTGCCATATCTCATACGGTGTGGTAGGAACGGTTTTAGAGGGAACCCTATTCAGTAAATAGATTGAAGTTAATAATGAATGTCCCCAAAGAAAATCTGGGAGGTCTGTGAAGCTCATCATGGATCGAACCATATCCAATAGAGTCCGATTTCTCCGTTCTGAAACCCCGTTGAGTTGAGGTGTTCCTGGTGGAGTCCATTGAGAGACTATGCCATTTTCCTTAAGATAGTCTAGGAATTCCCGGCTAAGGTATTCACCTCCTCGATCTGATCGAAGAACCTTAATGGGTTTTCCAGTTTGTTTTTCTACTTCATGTCTGAATTCTTTGAACTTTTCAAAGGCTTCAGACTTGTGTCTCATAAGATACACATACCCATACCTAGACAGATCATCGGTAAAGGTAATGAAGTAGACAAAATTGCCTCTAGCCGGCACATCGAATGGGCCGCACACATCAGTATGTACTAGGGCAAGGAGATCTGTGGCCCTCTCCCCATGTCCAACAAAAGGGAGTTTAGTCATTTTGCCTTGAAGACAAGATTCACAAGTTGGATATGACTCAAAAGTCAATGGACTCAATAGCCCATTTTTCTCCAATTTGTTAATCCTATCTTCTGCTATATGACCTAATCTCAGGTGCCATAGATATCTGTCGTTTGGACTATCCCTAGGTCGTTTGGCATTCACGTTTTGCTCGATAGTTAAAACAGGTACATCAATATGCAACTGATAAAGACCATTAACAAGGAAACCATTTGCAATTTTATTTCTTTCATAAAGAATGTTACAATGGTCCTTAAAGAAGGTGATCACATAACCTTCTTGTGCTAAGCATGAAACAGAAATCAAATTCCTGCTAGCTGCAGGCACATAATAACAGTCTTTTAAAACTAAGTCTAAACCAGATGGTAATCGCAGAGGGTATGTTCCCACGGCTACTGCAGCAACTCTTGCTCCATTACCGACGCGTAGGATCATGTCTCCATCCCTCAGCCTCCTGCTATCCTCAAGACCCTGCATAGAAGTGCACAGATGAGCACTAGAACCAGAGTCAAGCACCCAACTGGATGCAGAAGAAACCGTAAGGTTAGACTCAATAACGAGCATACCTCCAGAAGGACCTTCCTTCTTGTTCTTCAGGGTGGCCAGGTAAGTAGGGCAGTTCCGCTTCCAATGGCCGTCGCTGTTGCAATGGAAACACTTTCCTTTGCCATCGACCTTCTTCTTCGGTTCTGCCTTCTTCTTCTTTGATCCTTCTACCTTTTGCTTTTTCACAGACTTCTTTTTCTTTCCATAAGACTTTCTTTTGGAAGAAGTCCGTTCCATAGCAAGAACTGAGCCTTTAGAACCTTTCATAGAAAGCTCAGCGGTAACCAGCATATTCATCAACTCGGCCAAGGAATTTTGAAGTTTATGCATGTGGTAATTCATGATGAATTGCCCATATGCATCAGTCAAGGATTGCAGAATAATATCGTTCTGCAAGTCCAAGTCCAACTTCACACCGAGCTTCTCAAGCTCTTCCATGTCCTTGATCATTGTCAGACAGTGATCTTGGACTGACTGCCCATCACGCATCTTAGCCTTAAAAAGTCATTTCGTGACTTGATATTTGGCTGCGCGACTCTGTTCACCAAACATCTCCTGCAGGTGAGCCAACATTTGGCGAGCAGTCCCGATATCTTCATGTTGGCGCTGGAGCTCATCAGACATCGAGCCCAACATGTAGTATCTGGCCTTATTGTCTTCGTCAATCCATTTTTCCAGAGACGCTCTCTGTTCAGTGGATGGACGAGCTGGTAAGGTGGGAGGGTCCTGGTCCAAAACATGTGTTAACTTCTCTGAACCCAAAACAATTTTGTAGTTCCTGAGCCAATCTTTATAATTGGGTCCAGTCAGTCTATGTGTGTCTAGGATACGTGCCAGTGGGTTGGACGCAGACATTTTCCTGTAGAGAGTCAAAGATTCTAGTTAGATACTGTAATTTTGACTTGACCAATTTGTTTAGGGATTTTATTTTTAAACAAATTAGCTCCCACTATTTTCTCGGATCCCTACACTCCCTCTGTAGAGATGCGAAAATCTCCGCGATTGATGATTTCTAGTGGGTGGTGCGGTCTCACCAACTGACTCATCACCTCACCTAACAGTTATTGGTGATGGGTTAGCCAATGAGTGAACAACTCTTGTTCAATGATTCTCTAATCATGGTGCACCCAAACTTGGTCTCTAATTCATGAATCTCACCGTATCCGGAATATTGATCCACTCCTTAGTTAAGTCAGACCCACCATTTGCATAGACTGGGTTCCTAATTGGGTCTCTCACCGTATCCGGAATATTGAGCCCAACTCATCCTCCAGCCCATAGCATCCAATGCCTAATAGACATGGTTGCGTCTTCCCGGTGCAACTGAGCCACTGTATCCAGCCGAGAACAATCAACCCCGGGAAGGGCCCGCACGTCTACAATGGTGGAAGACCTCGGACTTAATCTTTTCTTAGGGAGAATTGATTCAGGTCTCATTAAACTAGACTTGGCTTAGTCATAACAATTATGACTAACCTAGTGGCATGGGTCAGCTCGGATTATTGACCACCTCAGATCAGAACTGTGTCAACAGATATGGCCAGGTAAGTGAGACCGGTGGAAGGAATATGCCGTTAACTCGCACAAGAACGCATTCAGGTCGAGTAGCTTCCAATTAAAAACCAGTCGGTCGTCTGTGCCAAACTTACCTTAGACACCAAATTGTTGAGTCAGAACCAATTGGGTTAGCCTACAATCCAGACTCTAACCTCTGAGCCTAATTAGGTCTTGCTTGATCGTGACTCGATCTTGACCCAGACTTAATCCTATTAGGCTGGTCAATTTAAGCATTGTTGATCCCATCTAACCAACTCTTGATTCGGTTTGATCAACCGCTTAGACCTAATTGAGCTACCCAAGCCCGAACCCAGTATTATGAATATGTCTTAGATCTGAAATTCTCAATTTTAGACCTAATTAATATTCCATAAACTTAATTCTTAATTAAGTTGGGTTCATAAACAAAATATGCACAATAAATCCTAGGGTTTCAGGATCTAGGGTTTTGCAGAAAGTAAGTTTTGGGTTTCTGATTAAGGACGAACACGCAGCACCCCTACACGTCATAAGAACACCCCATCGAATGGGAAGAGAGGGCCTTTAAACCCTTCTTCGTTCTTATGACCGGACGGCCAAGAGGAACGCCTTAATCAGGAACATGTAAATCTACAAAACAGTTATAGATCTATATCATATATCTCATATACAAATTTAGATCTAATCAAGGCATATTTTGCATACATCTCATGTATCAAATCATGCATGTTTTCAGATCTAAATTATCACATAATAATCTAAAAAATTAGATTTAAATTGATCTAATCAAAATAAATTCTAATCTAGACAATTATGTAGAACTATTCTACAACTAGTCTAGTCATGCATCTATCATATCTCATATGATATTTAAAATTAAATAATTTTTATTTGCTGTTTATCAGATGTTATTATAACACTTATAATATCAGAAAATAGTAAATAAGAAGATCTAAAATATGATTTAATCAGATTAAATCAAAGACATGCAAAACTATTCTATAGAACTATTCTATTCTAGAACTAGTCATGCATATCTTCATGTTCTTAGATCCAAATCATTTAATTTTAATTTTTCTGATTTCAGATCTGATCACATCTCATGTGACATCTGAAATCACTTTATTTTCTAATTAAAATAAAATTAAAATCAGATCTAAACAATTTTAGAACCATGGCTCTGATACCAGTTGAAGGGAAATCCTGATTTCCCGGTCCAGGTTCGTCCAGATCTGATTAGATCAAGAGATATATTTCAAAAATTTTCTCTTGATCTCAATCAGATCTTGATATGTTTCAGATCTGATTCTTATTATTTTAATAAATAAAATAAAATAAGATAAATTAAATCAAATTTAATTTACCTGATTTGGGTAATCCTATTACCCTGTAGATGATCCTGATTGCAGCGGAAGGTTCTGGATCTTAGCCACGCAAGCGCCTGGCCTCTACCGGTATCCACTCGGGTTGGATCTGGAGATCCTCTTCTTCTCTATCACACCTCCAAAAATCAGATCTGGATCTGATCTGGAGGATCTTCAAAACTCTTTTGAAGATCTGCAGTCGTCCTTTTGCAGCAGCGCAGCCTTCTTGCTTTTGATCGCCTTTCCTTGATCTGAATCGCACCAAACCTAAATCCAAAACACCTTTTGGACGTGGAGAGCAAGGGGAGAAGAGACTATGGCATGGAGAAGGAGGGGAGAGGCAGCCTTGGGGCGTGGGAAATCTCTATTGAATTCACTTAGGATTAGGGTTGGGCGCAGGGTCTTATTTATAGACCTCTTGTGATCCAACTCCTCTTCCTCTCAACCAATCACAACCCTTTGTGAAATCAGATCTAAATCTGATTGGTTGGAATAGAGACCCCTGGATTCCTCCTTAGAGGGCGCCTAAGACCAGTCAAACTGGATTCTTAGTAGAACTCTGATTGGAATCCAAAAGGGAGGTGGAGTCCTTGTCCAACAAGGACTCCTAGGCGCCTCCTACTTGGGCTCACGCCACCCTTGGCGTGCGCCCTTCTCCTTGCCAGGTTCTGGCAGGGGGACAGGCCCCCACCAGCTCTCCAATAGGTGCATGACATGTGGTCAAAAGTCAAAGGGTGAATGGTCAACGTTTGACCAGTCAAAGGTAGACTTTTGACCAAAGTCAAAGAACAAGAAATGGCAGGTGACCAAAAATGGCAGGTAATGTCTTACAAATAAGACAACCTATTCTGACTTGGACAACCTCCAGTCAGACCATATGAAGGCCTCTGATTGAGCACAAACTCCTTTGGCTCAGTCAGGACAACTTATTTATGATAGTAAAAGAAGAACGTTAGGTTCAATCGAGTGCTAGCACGATTTCCTTGAACCTAATTGAATCTCATTCAGATCAATTGAACTAGATCAGTTCAATTGATGATCACCAGATTCAAACCCTTGTTTGTGTGACCCAGTTAGGTTCAGTTCTGTATGGTAATGGGATATGTCATGATCTCTATCATAGACATCATCGAAACTCCTTTCGATGGATCAGAACTCTTCTGATTCGAACAGCTAGAATGATCGATCATCTAAATCATTCTAATTGCTCCCAAAATCCACCAGTGACACCTAGCAGTATATGGTGGCAACCCATCAGAGCTGAATGCGAACCTCTTGGTGCAGCTACCTGTGTGATTAAGTTCTTCTATCTTGAGCCCCGATCAGATTAGGGTTAAGGTGAACTCGTCAAACCCTAGTCTCTGTCATATGATGTAATCATTCGATTCGAGTCCAATGTGAAAATCTAAATAGAAACTCTTTCTATTATTTCACTCTGCCATGGCCATGGGCTTCAGGACTTGATTCTCATGATCATCATAGGGCTACTCCTCTACCACCGAGGTAGATAGATCCCATCTTGATGCAATCCAGTTCCTACAATGAACATGTCACAGCCAACATACACCTCAGGGTTCCATATGGCTAGGAGACCGAGTAATGGTGTAGTCAAACTATAACACCCTCAAGGTGAACTGCCGATGCATCTCAGGTCAAAGAAC
>QRFJ01000215.1:0-165103 GCA_006176705.1 Cocos nucifera | reverse complement strand
GTTCTTTGACCTGAGATGCATCGGCAGTTCACCTTGAGGGTGTTATAGTTTGACTACACCATTACTCGGTCTCCTAGCCATATGGAACCCTGAGGTGTATGTTGGCTGTGACATGTTCATTGTAGGAACTGGATTGCATCAAGATGGGATCTATCTACCTCGGTGGTAGAGGAGTAGCCCTATGATGATCATGAGAATCAAGTCCTGAAGCCCATGGCCATGGCAGAGTGAAATAATAGAAAGAGTTTCTATTTAGATTTTCACATTGGACTCGAATCGAATGATTACATCATATGACAGAGACTAGGGTTTGACGAGTTCACCTTAACCCTAATCTGATCGGGGCGCAAGATAGAAGAACTTAATCACACAGGTAGCTGCACCAAGAGGTTCGCATTCAGCTCTGATGGGTTGCCACCATATACTGCTAGGTGTCACTGGTGGATTTTGGGAGCAATTAGAATGATTTAGATGATCGATCATTTTAGCTGTTCGAATCAGAAGAGTTCTGATCCATCGAAAGGAGTTTCGATGATGTCTATGATAGAGATCATGACATATCCCATTACCATACAGAACTGAACCTAACTGGGTCACACAAACAAGGGTTTGAATCTGGTGATCATCAATTGAACTGATCTAGTTCAATTGATCTGAATGAGATTCAATTAGGTTCAAGGAAATCATGCTAGCACTCGATTTAACCTAACGTTCTTCTTTTACTATCACAAATAAGTTGTCCTGACTGAGCCAAAGGAGTTTGTGCTCAATCAGAGGCCTTCATATGGTCTGACTAGAGGTTGTCCAAGTCAGAATAGGTTGTCTTATTTGTAAGACATTACCTGCCATTTTTGGTCACCTGCCATTTCTTGTTCTTTGACTTTGGTCAAAAGTCTACCTTTGACTGGTCAAATGTTGACCATTGACCCTTTGACTTTTGACCATATGTCATGCACCTATTGGAGAGCTGGTGGGGGCCTGTCCCCCTGCCAGAACCTGGCAAGGAGAAGGGCGCACGCCAAGGGTGGCGTGAGCCCAAGTAGGAGGTGCCTAGGAGTCCTTGTTGGACAAGGACTCCACCTCCCTTTTGGATTCCAATCAGAGTTCTACTAAGAATCCAGTTTGACTTGGTCTTAGGCGCCCTCTAAGGAGGAATCCAGGGGTCTCTATTCCAACCAATCAGATTTAGATCTGATTTCACAAAGGGTTGTGATTGGTTGAGAGGAAGAGGAGTTGGATCACAAGAGGTCTATAAATAAGACCCTGCGCCCAACCCTAATTCCAAGTGAAAGCTAATGCTATTAGACACACCCCAAGGCTGCCTCTCCCCTCCTTCTCCACGCCATAGTCTCTTCTCCCCTTGCTCTCCACGTCCAAAAGTGTTTTGGATTTAGGTTGGTGCGATTCAGATCAAGGAAAGGCGATCAAAATCAAGAAGGCTGCGCTGCTGCAAAAGGACGACTGCAGATCTTCAAAAGAGTTTTGAAGATCCTCCAGATCAGATCCAGATCTGATTTTTGGAGGTGTGATAGAGAAGAAGAGGTTCTCCAGATCCAACCCGAGTGGATACCGGTAGAGGCCAGGCGCTTGCGTGGCTAAGATCCAGAACCTTCCGCTGCAATCAGGATCATCTACAGGGTAATAGGATTACCCAAATTAGGTAAATTGAATTTGATTTAATTTATCTTGTTTTATTTTATTTATTAAAATAATAAGAATCAGATCTGAAACATATCAAGATCTGATTGAGATCAAGAGAAAATTTTTGAAATATATCTCTTGATCTAATCAGATCTGGACGAACCTGGATCGGGAAATCAGAATTTTCCTTCATAAATGATTTATTAATCCTTAAGATTTAGACTTTAATCAAAAAGTTCTCCTACTATTTTATTCAAATTGGTAGCCTCTACCTCCAATTCGAGGAATTATCCTAATTTCTTAGTGGATACTAGAATCTATATAGACTGCACACAAGTTCAACTATGGTTGATCAACCCATGTACATCTAAGGATAGGTTCATAATCAATTATTTCTCTAAATAATTTTTAGTAATTTAATTTTGCCCTAGGTATCTTTTCAGTAGGCTAGGGCCTCCACTAAAAGTCCTGGTTAGGTCCAACCGTTAACATAAGCATACTTTGTTCATCTAACTAATGAATGATTAAGCCCAACCATGGTTGGTCAACCTAACCACCATTTGGATAGATGCAGCCAAGAAATCATATTATGAATAATAATTCTATTAGCCGATAAGCACCAGATCTTTAGGTCTCCAATGATTATCAAACTAATGGATCCATTATCATCTACTTAATGGGAGGCTATGATCTAGTTATCACCATAACTATTTTATTTTTAAAGATCTAATAATTTTAGAGGATTTAATTTATTTGATTTAAAAATAGAGAGAATGAGTCAGCCAATTTTGATCCTCCCACTGACTTCACCAAGTTAAATAAAAAAGAATCTAATTTAAACTGGTATTAGGAGCACCTAAATCAGTCACACTAATTTACCTAATTGACATGGATGAGCCCAAATCATCAAGTGATCTAATCAAAATCTAATTCACCAGGATAGCCAGATAAATGAGATCAGTAGAAGGGATATACCATTAACTAATCAAAGATTGAATTAGTGCGAGTAGCTCCTAATTAAAAACCACTGATCAGACTACCAAACTTATCTTAGACACCATCCAATTCATTAATTTTAATTTGACCAACCTAGTTATTTTGGGTTTGACCACGTAACTAGGAATCAAGTCCATCTTGGTTCTCGTTAAAAACATGGACTTGATCAACTACAACTATTGTACTTGATCTAGAGAATCCTTGACTTAATCTAATACAACTATTAATTAGATTCAGTCAGTTCTCTAATTAAGTCCATTCTTTAATCTAATCTTAGGTCTAGCCTAATTAATGAACCTAATTTTTACTAACCTATTAATCCAATGTGTTATGATTTATGTCTTAGGATCTTCAATTCACAATTCTAGATCATAATCAATCAATCCTTAATTCTTAATTAAGTTTTGGACTGAGGGTTGGGGTTCAACATTTTAAAAATAATTTTTATATTTATAAAAAAATTTTGCAATATGGTTCTACCAACCAGTTGCATGTTTGATTCATAATCAATATGTATATATAACAAACATGAAAAAATATTTTAGATCTAATCTAAATATGCTCATGAAATTGAAACTATTTCAATTCTAATCAATCATAAATTATTTTAGATCAGATCTAACACATTTATGATGATAAAAATTAGATTAAATTTTTTTTTAATTAGATCATAAACTTTTTTAGATCTAATCTAAAATTTTATAATCAGAATTTTAGATCCACACGCACTAGGATAATCTCTTCATTGTAAGGAATAACCTAATAGCAGGATAACCTTATAGTGCATGCAATCTAAAATTTTAGTTTTAGATTTAATCATTAGATTATAAATTAGATCTAATCTAAAAATATAATCTAATTATGCATAAATCATGTAATAAAATAATCTAGGCTTTGATACCAATTGAGGGAACTAGTCTAGGGTTTCAGGGTTAGATTTCAAAACTTTTTCGAATCTAAGTAGTGGAAGACTTGAATTAATTATATTAATTCATAATAAAATATGAAAAGCCCTAGATCTAGGATCCTATTATATGATCTAAGTATGATATTAAATTAAAAAATAAAATATATCAAAAGAGAAAATTAATGATCACATCAACATAGATCTACACTAGATCTAAACTAGATATGTAATAGGAAGATCATATCATCCTTATCTTTGAATCTCGAGTTTCCTAACTCACTGATCTATTAGATATATGTGCCCTAGAAGCCAGAATTGGATGACACTTGTAATACACTTCTAGAGGAAAAATTATAATTTTGACTAAAATTAATAAAATGGATTATTTTCTATCACATATGTGTATTCAGTGTCTGTGATACATCCTTTAAGTTAATGATAATGATAATTCATATTTTCAAAAGTTAAAAATTTAAGACATGAATAATCATTATTAACTCATAAAATGCTTCCGACCATAGGATCATCACGAGGATGGTGATTGATCCAGAAGGTTGGTGTACAATTGCTTCTCTTTAGTAGATGAGTCTTGAATCTATGGTGTGGAGACATTGGAGCGAGAGTACAGGTACTTGTTAGAGAATGAGGGCACCGAGCATGACCACCTTGAGTAGTCATTAGGAAGTCTACCTTCTCGTCAATGACTGACTCGATGCTGCAGTAGTGTGTGTGGTTCTTTGACCTGAGGTGCATCGATAGTTCACCTTGAGGGTGTTATAGTTTGACTACACCATTACTCGATCTCCTAGCCATACGAAATCCTAAGGTATATGTTGGCTATAGCATGTTCATTGTAGGAACTGGATAGCATCAAGATGGAATCTATCTACCTCGGTGGTAGAGGAGCAGCCCTATGATGATCATGAGAATCAAGTCCAGAAGCCCATGGCCATGGCAGAGTAAAATAATAGAAAGAGTTTCTATTTAGCTTTTCACACCAGATCTGAATCGAATGATTACATCATATGACAGAGACTAGGGTTTGACGAGTTCACCTAAACCCTAATCTGATCGGAGCTTAAGATAGAAGAACTTAATCACACAGGTAGCTTCACCAAGAGGTTCACATTCAGCTCTAATGGGTTGCCACCATATACTGCTAGGTGTCACTGGTGGATTTTGGAAGCAATTAGAATGATTTAGATGATCGATCATTCTAACTGTATGAATCAGAAGAGTTCTGATCCATCGAAAGGACTTTCAATGATGTTGATGATAGAGATCATGACATATCCCATTATCATACAGAACTGAACCTAACTAGATCACACAAACAAGAATTTGAATTTGGTGATCATCAATTTAACTGATCCAGTTCAATTGATCTGAATGAGATTCAATTAGGTTTAAGAAAATCGTGCTAGCACTCGATTGAACCTAATGTTCTTCTTTTACTATCATAAATAGTTGTCCTGACTGAGCTATAAGAGTTTGTGCTTGATCAGAAGTCTTCACTTTGTTTGACTGGAGCTTGTCCAGATTAGAAAATGTTGTCTTATTTTGTAAGACAATACCTGCCATTTTTGGTCACCTGCCATTTCTCATCCTTTGACTTTGGTCAAAAGTTAACCTTTGACTGGTCAAATATTGACCATTGACACTTTGACTTCTGTCCACGTGTCACGCACCTATTGGAGAGCTGGTGGGGGCTTGTCCTCCTATCAGAACCTGGCAAGGAGGAGGGTGCACACCACCCTTGGCGTGTACCAAGAAGGCGGTGCCTAGGAGTCCCTATTGGACAGGGACTCCATCTCCTTTTTGGATTTTAATTAGACTCCTCCTAAGAACCAACTTTGACTGGTCTTAGGTGCCATCTAAGGAGGAATCCAAGGGACTCTATTCCCACCAATCAGATTTAAATCTGATTTCACAAAGGGTTGTGATTGGTTGGGAAGAAGAGGAGTTGGATCATGCATAGTCTATAAATAAGACCCTACGCCCAACTCAAGAAAAAATTAAAAAATCCCAATGCCCCAAGGCCTCCTCTCCTCTCCTCCTCCATACCAAATCACCTTCTCCCTCTCCTCTCCATGCCTAAAGTGGTTTGGGTTCTTGGTTGGTGCAATCCAAACGAGAGAAAGGCGATAGAAAGCTAGAAGGCTGCGCTGCTGCAAAGGACAACTACTGATCTTCGAAAGATGTTTTGAAGATCCTTCAGATCTAATTGTTGGAGATGTGATAGAGAAGAAGAGGATCTCCAAATCTAGCCTAAGTGGATATCGATAGAGGCCAGGCACTTGTGTGGCTAGATCCAAAACCTTCCGCTGCTTACAGGATCATCAATGGATAATAGGATTACCCACTTCAAGATAAATTTAATTTAATTTAATTTATCTAAATTTATTTTAATTATTAAAATAATAAGAATTAAATCTAAAATATTCTAGATCTGATCAAAATTTAAAAAAAAAAAATTGAAATATATCGCTTGATTCGATCAGATTCGAACGAACCTGATTCGGAAAATCAGGATTTTCCTTCAACTGGTATCAGAGCCAAGGTTCTAAAGTATTTAGATATGATTTTAAATTTATTTTAATTAGAAAATATATGATTTCAGATGTCACATGAGATGTAATCAGATCTGAAATCAGAAAAAATAAAAATTAAATGATTTGGATCTAAGATTAGAAAATATGCATGACTAATTCTAAAATAGAATAGTTCTATAGAATAGTCTTGCATGTTTTCAATTTAATTTAATTAAATCATATTTTAGATCTATTTATTTACTATTTTTTAATATTATAATTATTATAATAACATCTAAAAAATAGTAAATAAAAATTATTTAATTCTAAACATCATATGAGATATGATCGATGCATGTCTTGACTAGTTGTAGAATAGTTCTACGTAGTAGACTAAATTAGAATTTATTTTAATTAGGTCAATTTAAATCTAATTTTTTAGATTATTATGAGAATAATTTAGATCTAAAAAAATGCATGATTCGATACATGAGATGTATGCAAAATATACCATGATTAGATCTAATTTGTATATGAGATTTATGATATAGATCTAAAACTGTTTTGTAGTATTGCATGTTCTTGATTAAGGCATTCCTCTTGGCCATCCGATCATAAGAATGAAGAAGGGTTTAAAGGCCCTCTCCTCCCATCCAATGGGGTGTTCTTATGATGTGTAGGGGTGCTGCGCGTTCGTCCTTAATCAGAAATCCAAAACTTACTTTCTGCAAAACCCTAGATCCTGAAACCCTAGGATTTATTGTGCATATTTTGTTTATGAACCCTACTTAATTAAAAATTAAGATTATGGAATATTAATTAGGTCTAAAATTGAGAATTTTAGATCTAAGACATATTCATAATACTGGGTTCGGGCTTGGGTAGCTCAATTAGGTCTAAGCGGTTGATCAAACCGAATCAAGAGTTGGTTAGATGGGATCAACAATGCTTAAATTGACCAGCCTAATAGGATTAAGTCTGGGTCAAGATCGAGTCACGATCAAGCAAGACCTAATTAGGCTCAGAGGTTAGAGTCTGGATTGTAGGCTAACCCAATTGGTTCTGGCTCAATAATTTGGTGTCTAAGGTAAGTTTGGCACATACGACCGACTGGTTTTTAATTGGAAGCTACTCGACCTGAATGCATTCTTGTACGAGTTAATGGCATATTCCTTCCACCGGTCTCACTTACCTGGCCATATCTGTTGACACAGTTCTGATCTGAGGTGGTCAATAATCCGAGCTAACCCATGCCACTAGGTTAGTCATAATTGTTATGACTATGACAAGTCTAGTTTAATGAGATCTGAATCAATTCTCCCTAAGAAAAGATTAAGTCTGAGGTCTTCCACCATTGTAGATGTGCGGGCCCTTCCCGGGGTTGATTGTTCTCGGCTGGATACAGTGGCTCAGTTGCACCGAAAAGATGCAACCATGTCTATTAGGCATTGGATGCTATGGGCTGGAGGATGAGTTGGGCTCAATATTTTGGATACGGTGAGAGACTCAATTAGGAAATTCCAGTCTATGCAAATGGTGGGTCTGACTTAACTAAGGAGTGGATCAATATTTCGGATACGGTGAGATTCATGAATTAGAGATCCAAGTTTGGGTGCACCATGATTAGAGAATCATTGAACAAGAGTTGTTCACTCATTGGCTAACCCATCACCAATAACTGTTAGGTGAGGTGATGAGTCAGTTGGTGAGACCGCACCACCCACTAGAAATCATTAATCATGGAGATTTTTGCATCTCTACAGAGGGAGTGTAGGGATCCAAGAAAATAGTGGGAGCTAATTTACTTTAAAAATAAAATTCCTAAACAAATTGGTCAAGTCATAATTACAGTATCTAACTAGAATCTTTGACTCTCTACAGGAAAATGTCTGCGTCCAACCCATTAGGCACGTATCCTAGACACACATAGACTGACAGGACCCAATTATAAAGATTGGCTCAGGAACTATAAAATTATTTTGGGTTTTGAGAAGTTAACCCATGTATTGGACCAGGACCCTCCCACCTTACCAGCCCGTCCATCCATTGAACAGAGAGCATCTCTGAAAAAATGGATAGACGAAGATAATAAGGCCAGATATTACATGTTGGGCTCGATGTCTGATGAGCTCCAGCGCCAACATGAAGATATCGGGACTGCTCGCCAAATGTTGGCTCACCTGTAGGAGATGTTTGGTGAACAGAGTCGCGCAGCCAAGTATCAAGTCACGAAATGACTTTTTAAGGCTAAGATGCGTGATGGGCAGTCAGTCCAAGATCACTGTCTGATAATGATCAAGGACATGGAAGAGCTTGAGAAGCTCGGTGTGAAGTTAGACTTGGATCTGCAGAATGATATTATTCTGCAATCCTTGACTGATGCATATGGGCAATTCATCATGAATTACCACATGCATAAACTTCAAAATTCCTTGGCCGAATTAATGAATATGCTGGTCACCGCTGAGCTTTCTATGAAAGGTTCTAAAGGCTCAGTTCTTGCTATGGAATGGACTTCTTCCAAAAGAAAGTCTTATGAAAAGAAAAAGAAGTCTGTGAAAAAGCAGAAGGTGGAAGGAGCAAAGAAGAAGAAGGCAGAGCCAAAGAAGAAGGCAGATGTCAAAGGAAAGTGTTTCCATTGCAACAGCGACGGCCATTGGAAGCGGAACTGCCCTACTTACCTGGCCACCCTGAAGAACAAGAAGGAAGGTCCTTCTGGAGGTATGCTCGTTATTGAGTCTAACCTTACGATTTCTTCTGCATCCAGTTGGGTGCTTGACTCTGGTTCTAGTGCTCATCTGTGCACTTCCATGCAGGGTCTTGAGGATAGCAGGAGGCTGAGGGATGGAGACATGATCCTACGCATCGATAATGGAGCAAGAGTTGCTGCAGTAGCCGTGGGAACATACCCTCTTCGATTACCATCTGGTTTAGACTTAGTTTTGAAAGACTGTTATTATGTGCCTGCAGCTAGCAGGAATTTGATTTCTGTTTCATGCTTAGCACTAGAAGGCTATGTGATTACCTTCTTTAAGGACCATTGTAACATTCTTTATGAAAGAAATAAAATTGCAAATGGTTTTCTTATTAATGGTCTTTATCAGCTACATATTGATGTACCTATTCTAACTATCGAGCAAAACGTGAATGCCAAACGACCTAGGGATAGTCCAAACGACAGATATCTATGGCACCTGAGATTAGGTCATATAGCAGAAGATAGGATCAACAAATTGGAGAAAAATGGGCTATTGAGTCCATTGACTTTTGAGTCATATCCAACTTGTGAATCTTGTCTTCAAGGCAAAATGACTAAACTCCCTTTTGTTGGACATGGGGAGAGGGCCACAGATCTCCTTGCCCTAGTACATACTGATGTGTGCGGCCCATTTGATGTGCCGGCTAGAGGCAATTTTGTCTACTTCATTACCTTTACCGATGATCTGTCTAGGTATGGGTATGTGTATCTTATGAGACACAAGTCTGAAGCTTTTGAAAAGTTCAAAGAATTCAGACATGAAGTAGAAAAACAAACTGAAAAACCCATTAAGGTTCTTCGATCAGATCGAGGAGGTGAATACCTTAGCCGGGAATTCCTAGACTATCTCAAGAAAAATGGCATAGTCTCTCAATGGACTCCACCAGGAACACCTCAACTCAACGGGGTTTCAGAATGGAGAAATCGGACTCTATTGGATATGGTTCGATCCATGATGAGCTTCACAGACCTTCCCTGATTTTCTTTGGGGACATTCATTGTTAACTTCAATCTTATCTACTGAATAGGGTTCCCTCTAAAACCGTTCCTACCACACCGTATGAGATATGGCACGGTAAGAAACCAAGTCTGAGTCATCTCAGAATTTGGGGTTGTCCGGCTCATGTCAAAAGACAACAAGCGGACAAGTTAGAGTTTAGGTCCTTTAGAGCTCGATTCATAGGATATCCTAAAGAGTCATTAGGATACTATTTCTACATTCCAGAAGACCACAATGTGATTGTGAGTCGACATGCCATCTTTCTTGAAAAATAGTTTATTCAAGATAGCGGCATTGGAAAGCAGATTAAGCTTGATGAGAAAGTCTCACAAGTACAACGAGCTAAGGACCAATTGGAACCAAATCAGGTTGAGCCAATAAGAACACTACCTCCTCCACCTCGTAGATCGGAAAGAGTTTTCCATCCCCCTGAAAGATACTTAGGTATTATTTCAGAGGAAGTAGAGAAAATGTTCCTCGTAGGTAATGGTGCTCATGGTGATGATCCCAAAACCTACAACGAGGCGATATCAGATATCGACTCCGAGAAATGGCTAGAGGCAATGCAGTCAGAAATTGACTCGATGCACTCAAACCAGTCTGGACCTTGGTAGATCCACCAGAAGGTATAGTACCTATTGGGTGTAAATGGATCTTCAAGAGAAAGATTGGTGCAGATGGGAATGTGGAGACATTCAAGGCTAGACTAGTGGCAAAAGGTTATAGTCAACGCGAAGGCATTGACTATCAGGATACCTTTTTCCCAGTGGCTATGCTAAAATCCATCCGCACATTGCTTGCCATTGCAGCCTATTTCGATTATGAAATATGGCAAATGGACGTGAAAATGGCATTCTTAAATGGATATCTTGAGGAAGATATCTATATGGAACAGCCGCTAGGTTTCACATCCAGTGATACTGATCACAAGGTTTGCAAGCTGCAAAGGTCCATATATGGACTTAAGCAAGCATCTCGGAGCTGGAACACTCGTTTCAATGATGTGATCAAAATGTTTGGTTTCATCAAAAATGAAGAGGAACCATGTGTCTTTCAAAAAGGTCAGTGGGAGCGCTGTTGTCTTCCTCGTATTGTACGTGGATGACATCCTCCTTATTGGGAATGATATTCCCATGTTGATGACAACAGTCAAAATTATGGTTGTCCAAGGAATTCTCCATGAAAGACCTAGGTGAAGCATCCTTTATTCTAGGAATTAAGGTCTATAGGGATAGACCGAATAGGATGCTAGGACTTTCACAGAAGATGTACATAGAGAAAGTACTAAAGAGGTTTAGTATGGAAAACTCTAAGAGGGGATTAATACCCTTCAGACATGGTATTCATCTTTCCAAGAAGATGTGCCCTAGCACACCTGAGGAAATAGAACGCATGAGCAAGATCCCTTATGCTTCTGCAATAGGGAGCCTCATGTATGCCATGCTATGTACACGACCTGATATAGCCCATGCTGTGAGTGTCACAAGCAGATATCAGTCAAATCCAGGTGAAGAACACTGGACTTCTGTGAAATGTATCCTTAAGTACTTGAGAAGAACTAAGGATATGATGTTGGTCTTTGGTAACGGAGAACTCCAAGTCCAGGGATACACAGACTCGGATTTCATGTCCGATATAGATGATCGAAAGTCGACATCTGGGAGTCTGTTTGTGTGCAATGGTGGTGCTGTCAGCTGGAAGAGTTCCAAGCAAACATGATAGCAGATTCCACCATGGAAGCAGAATATATCGCTGCATCAGAGGCTGCGAAGGAAGCATTCTGGTATAAGAAGTTTGCTGCAGAAATTGAAGTAATGCCATCAGATGCCATTCCTCTATACTGCGACAACAATGGCGCCATAGCCCTTGCTAAGGAGCCGAGGTCTCACCAGAAATCCAAGCACATTGAGCGGCGATACCACCTCATCCGCGATTACCTCGAGAAGGGTTACGTCGAGGTCAAGAGAGTCAACTCCATAGATAATGTGGCAGACCCACTTACAAAGCCGTTGGGCCAGCAGAAGATCGAAGCCCACCTTGAGAAGATGGGACTTAGACTTGTAGCCAATTGGCTTTAGGATAAGTGGGAGATTGTTAGATATATGTGCCCTAGAAGCCAGAATTGGCTGACACTTGTAATACACTTCTAGGGGCAAAATTATAATTTTGACTAAAATCAATAAAATGGGTTATTTTCTATCACATATGTGTATTTAGTGTCTGTGATACATCCTTTGAGTTAATGGTAATGATAATTCATATTTTCAAGAGTTGAAAATTTAAGACATGAATAATCATTATTAACTCATAAAATGCTCCCGACCATAGGATCATCATGAGGATGGTGATTGATTCGGAAGGTTGGTGTACAATCGCTTCTCTTTAGTAGATGAGTCTTGAGTCTATGGTGTGGAGACACCGAAGCGAGAGTATAGGTACTCGTTAGAGAATGAGGGCACTGAGCGTGACCACCTCGAGTAGTCATTAGGAAGTCTACCTTCTCGTCAATGACTGACTCGATGCTGCAGTAGTGTGTCTGGTTCTTTGACCTGAGGTGCATCAGTAGTTCACCTTGAGGGTGTTATAGTTTGACTACACCATTACTCAGTCTCCTAGCCATATGGAACCCTGAGGTGTATGTTGGCTATAGCATATTCATTGTAGGAACTAGATAGCATCAAGATGGAATCTATCTACCTCGTTGGTAGAGGAGCAACCCTATGATGATCATGAGAATCAAGTTCAGAAGTCCATGGCCATGGTAGAGTGAAATAATAGAAAGAGTTTTTATTTAGCTTTTCACACTGGACCTAAATCGAATGATTACATCATATGATAGAGACTAGGGTTTGACAAGTTCACCTAAACCCTAATCTGATCGGGGCTCAAGATAGAAGAACTTAATCACATAGGTAGCTACACCAAGAGGTTCGCATTCAACTCTGATGGGTTGCCACCATATACTGCTAGGTGTCACTGGTGGATTTTGGGAGCAATTAGAATGATTTAGATGATCGATCATTCTAGCTGTTCGAATCAGAAGAGTTCTGATCCATCGAAAGGAGTTTCGATGATGTCGATGATAGAGATCATGACATATCCCATTACCATATAGAACTGAACCTAACTGGGTCACACAAACAAGGGTTTGAATCTAGTGATCATCAATTGAACCGATCCAGTTCAATTGATCTGAATGAGATTCAATTAGGTTCAAGAAAATCGTGCTAGCACTCGATTGAATCTAACGTTCTTCTTTTACTATCATAGATAGTTATCCTGACTGAACCAAAGAAGTTTGTGCTCGATCAGAAGCCTTCACTTTGTCTAACTGGAGCTTGTCTAGGTCAGAAAAGGTTGTCTTATTTTATAAGACAATACCTACCATTTTTGGTCACCTACCATTTCTCATCCTTTGACTTTGGTCAAAAGTTGATCTTTGACTAGTCAAATATTGACCATTGATACTTTGACTTTTATCCACATGTCACATACCTATTGGAGAGCTGGTGGGGGCTTGTCCCCCTGCCAGAACCTGGCAAGGAGGAGGGCACACGTCACCCTTGGTATGTGCCCAAGAAGAAGGTGCCTAGGAGTCCCTTTTGGATACGGACTCCATCTCCTTTTTGGATTCCAATTAGACTCCTCCTAAGAATCAATTTTGACTGATCTTAGGCACCATCTAAGGAGGAATCCAAGGGACTCTATTCCCACCAATCAGATTTAAATTTGATTTCACAAAGAGTTGTGATTGGTTGGAAAGAAGAGGAGTTGGATCATGCATAGTCTATAAATAAGACCCTACGCCCAACTCAAAGAAAAAATTGAAAAATCCCCATGCCCCAAGGCCTCCTCTCCTCTCCTCCTCCATGCCAAATCACCTTCTCCCTCTCCTCTCTACGCCCAAAGTGGTTTGGGTTCTTGGTTTGGTGCAATCCAGATGAGAGAAAGATGATAGAAAGCTAGAAGGCTGCGCTGTTGTAAAGGACAACTGCTGATCTTCGAAAGATATTTTGAAGATCCTTCATATCAGATCCAGATCTAACTTTGGAGATGTGATAGAGAAGAAGAGGATCTCTAGATCCAGCTTGAGTGGATACCAGTAGAGGCCAGGCACTTGCGTGGCTAGATCCAGAATCTTCCGCTGCTTGTAAGATCATCAACGGATAATAGGATTATCCACTTCAAGGTAAATTAAATTTTATTTAATTTATCTAAATTTATTTTAATTATTAAAATAATAAAAATTAGATCTGAAATATTTCAGATCTGATCAGGATCAAAGAAAAAATTTTTTGAAATATATCGCTTGATCCGATCAGATCCGAGCGAACCTAGTCTGAGAAATTAGAATTTTCCTTCATGATCTAGGTCTGAGGTGGTTGCTCTAAGCCGCACACATGTTCGACCTCTATGAGTTATCCACATGAGCCCTCAATCATACATCTGAAGTTCGATGCCCAAAAATCAACATAGTATGCTAGTACTGTGCTGATCCTTCTTCAACGATCGATCTGGATCTTTCTTCTTCAATTTTTAAAATTTTCTACTTTTAAAGATTGAGAAAGATAATTCATGATGCTGAGACACCTCTGAAACACTCACAAAGATGGAGGAATAGAAGTTGAAGAAAAACCCTAGGAGAAGACCCTCTTCTTCTTCTTTCTTCTCACACCAAGACACCTTGATTGGTGTCTTCACAAAATCCCACACCCTAGTCTTCTCTCTCAGATTTTTCATACCCCTAATTTCCTCTCTTAGATGTGTAATCCACAAAAAAGTTAGGTCAAAATTTATTTTATATATGAAGATATAGAGGAATCCTTGACTAGGTCAAATACCTAGTTAAGAGGTATCCAAATAGGGCTAGACTTGAGGTGCCCAACACTTGGGCACCCCCTCCTTTTTTTCTACATGAACTACCTAAGAATGTCACACAAAACCACCTCTAAAATCCATGAAAATTCAAAGAAAAAATAGGAAGTGGATGGCACAAAAATAAGGAAAGAGTTTTAATTGCTTAAAATTCTATCTCATAGAATTTAAATCAACTCAAACTCATTCTTTGACTTGGTCCACCTTAAATTTTTATGTTAGAAAGAAGGGAGGGACTTGGGGCATGCGTCAAAGGCTTGGAGAGAATATTTTCTATGAAAAAATCAAAAAGAAATGGTGTGGGGGGGCATTGGGGCTAAGGTGGTGCATGGAGATAGGAGTCCTAGTCTCACTAGGACTCCAAATTTGACTTGATCCAACTTGATCCTTCGATCAAATTAAATTAAGATTTAATTAATTTAATTATATTAGATCTTAGTTCAACTAATAATCTAATTAAATTAGATCAAATTAGATTTAATTTTGATTTAATTTTCTAGTCCAATTAGAAATTGGGTTGATATAAGTCTTAATTGAATTAGGACTAGTTCTTGCAATTTGCTTATCCAATAAACCAATTGAAGTTGATCCAATCAAGTCTAAACCAAATTTAATTAAATCATATTTAATTAGACTTAATCTCAACTAATTGGCTTGATCAAATAAATCAATTAGCAATTACATTGCTAATCGATCCTCCTGCAATACTTATACTAGGTCAATCATCAATTGTATTGATTGTTTAATCCTAGAACAATTCTTAATCATCGATCAACCATCCAATCAGATCGAGAACTTTTATGTGTGTGACCCCATAGGTTTGAATCTAAGTCGGTAGTATAGAATTAAATTTCTATACCAATCAAAATAACCATCTAGCAATGGTACCCGATGATCAGATAGGTCGGATGTGTAGAACAACATCCTTAAAACTCATGTGGATATAGTTTTCGTATAATTCATTTTCTTGATAAAAATGCTCGTAGGACACCTTAATGTTTAATTATCAGCCCTGATTAGATTATCTATATTATATTTTAAAATATCAAATTCATCTCATGGATTATCCTGACCAAGGTTTTTACTATATTGAAATATAGTGATGCATTCTTCTCCAACTCTTGGAGTGGTCAATCCCATCTTGATCACTCACCAACTTTGCAAGTACTTGACTGTGCCTAGAAACCTTCTATCATTGAATTAGAAATTTAGTTAGTCCGGTATCAAAGCATAGTAAATTGCTTGCAAGCCACTGTGGTGATCTCAGGTCTAAGGGATGCTTATACCTATATCCCATCAAAGCAATTTTTAATAGTAGAATGCTCTAGAGTTGGTCACATTCAATAATAATGAAGCCATACATCTCACTTGTATACCATATTAATATCTCCATACTCCTTGGTTAAGAAGACAACCAACCTATATAGCATACAACGACCTATGCTCGATAAACGCTATCATCCTAATTAATAGCATATTATTTGATTGTGAACTATTTAAGGACTAATTGATAAATCTTTTTTTTATCGAAACTAAATAGTCCTAAGAACTTCATCATAATAATGGAGTTTATTAGAAGATATAGACTTTATGATAAAAATATCAAAATATTTATTTTATTTATTAATAAATTAATTATAATTATAAGGTAGCTCAATTATCAATAGGCTGATGATTGGCTTTGGGATATATTTTCCAACACATATACATTAAGAGAAACTAGATCAAAATACAAAACACATATTATTCAAATCTTTTCTAAATAATCAAAAATTAGATCATAAACCAATTAATCTTATATTTAAAATTAAAAAATAAATTAACAATCAATTTAGATCTTATCTAACTTATTTATGATTTTAGAAGCACATACTAGGACAATCTTTCCACTATAAGGGATAAACCTTACAGCAGGACAACCTTATAATCAGTATGTGCGATCTGATATTATTTAGATCTAATTTAAATAATCTAAAATAGATCTAATATATATTTATTTTAGATTTAAAATTAGAAAAATGAATCATAAATTTGATTAGATTTAATGTAACTTATTCATGATTTAGTTTACAGATTAGCACATACTAGGACAACCTTTTCATTATAAGGGGTTAATCTTACAACAGGACAATCTTATGATCAGTATGTGCGATCTTCAAAATTTTATTTTTAAATTTATTTTAATGTAAAATATGATCATGCCATAAAATAACCTAGATGCTCTAATACCACTATTGAAAAACATGCAGGGTTTCATGTATATATTTCAAAACTTTTTTGAATTTACAAACAGCGGAAGACATAGATTAAACAATTTAACTTATAATATGTATGTGATTTAATTACTAAACTCTATGTCCAAGATCTATAATATATCATGATGCAAACATAAATCTAAAAATTAAAATAAAAATAGTTGGTATTAATCAAATCAATTCCTAGATCTAGAATTATTCTAGATTATCCTAGATTGAATCTAGGTTAGTAAAGAGATCAGATCTCTTATCTTTGTATGGGTCAAGAACACCGCAGTTCAGTCCCATTATTATCCTTGTTGCTTAGAGTTACACACACATCTGACCTCTATAAATAATCTACACGAAGCTGCAACACAGATTGGAGGTTCGTCGAATGAAGATTCGCTCGAAGTGCTAGCTTCTCGTGGATCCCTTCTAATAGTCAAGCATAAAAAATATTCTTCAAATCTCTTGGATATTCCAAAAGATGAAGAATAAGAGGAGAATTAAGGAAGAAATCCAACCCTTAGATCTCTCAAAAATTAGAAATAGAAACTTGAAAAAAAATCTTAAGAGAAGACACATCTTCTCTTTCAGGACATCAACCATTGATATTCTAAAGACATCTCCATGTCAGGACAAGAGGAGATCTTCTTCTCAAGATTTTTTTTCATATTTCAGATCTCTTACTCTCTAATTTTTTTATAGAAAAATCATAAAAAAATTAAAAAAAAAAGATTCTCAGAAGAACCCTAAGAGAAGACTATCTTCTCTTCTCTTTCTTCTCATCAGGACATGATCAAATCATGTCCAAAAGAGATCCTGATGCCCCAAAAAATTGGAGCATCCATCTTCCACACCCTCTCCCTCTCTCTTATATTTCTCTCATAGAAAAATCCATACAAAAAGAGGAAGAAAGAATCTTGAAATAAAACTCCAAAGAGAAGACAATCTTCTCTCTTACCTTTGTCTCTACAAGACATCAACTTTTGATGTCTTAATGAAACCTTTCCTCCAGCAATCTTGGCACCACATCTTCCCTTGCCTTCCTTCCTCTTTTCTCTGGTTTGTTCATAGAATATGAGGGATTATTCACATCCTCCTCCTTCAAAATAGGAGGCACCACATAAAAGACTAAGACTAGGTCAAAGTCCTTGTCTTAGAAGGAATCTATGGAGTCTTTTATGGGGCATCCAACTTTTGGATGCCTTCTCCTAAAAAATAGGTGTGAACTCCAGCCAATAACATACAAAATAAATAGAGAAAAGGGTAGAAAAAAATATAGGATGCATGAAAAACAAGTGGGCGCAAAAGGAAGAAGATTTTTAGAGACATGGGATTCTTTCAAAAGGAAAACCAATTCATAACTACTTTCTAAACCTTGACCAATTCAAAATTGATTCAAATTCTTCAAATTAAGGGGTGTGGGAAATCATTCTTAGGCATGGAATATTTCTCATAAAAATCTGAAATTAATTCAAGGGGGTGTGGAGTCTCTTCATGGTGCAAGGAAAAAGGGAGGAGTCTTAGTCTAACTAAGACTCTCCTATTTTGACTAGGTCAAGACCTTTTGAATCTAATTCAAAATAGTTTTGAGTTAACCTAATTAATAAATAATTTTAATTTAATTAAAAATCTAATTAAATTATATTTAATTAAATTTAAATCTAATTTAATTTTTAATCAAGTTAGAAATTACGTGCACTCAAGTCCAAATTGAACTAGAACTTGTTCTTCCTTGCAATTGGCTTATCTAATAAACTAATTAGACTTAATCTAATTAAATTTAAACTAATTTTAATTAAATTTAATTTAATTAGACTTGATCTCAGCCTAATTATGTAATTAAATTAAGTTAATTAATAATTTAATTGCTAATCAATCCTCCTACAATACTTGCATTAGGTCAAACATCAATCGTATTGATTGTTTGACCTTAGAACGATTCTAAATTATTAATCAACCATCTAATTAGGTTACAACCACTAATATGTGTGATCTCATAGGTTTGAACTTAAGTCAATAGCATAGAAATAAATTTCTGTAGCAGTCAAAATGACCATCTAGTAGTGGTACCCGATGTCCGGATAGGTCGAATGTATGCAAAGCAATATTCTTAGAACCATGGCCTATGGTTACCATATAATTCATTCCTTTGATTAATAATGCTCAAGATAACTTCGAGTAAGCTATCAATACTTATATCAATCATCCATATTGTATTTCAAAGTTTGCAAATCTCGTGACTCCTCATGAGGATTATCCAGGTCTAGATTTTACTAAATTAAAATACAGTGAAACATTCACTTTTTGAAGTTAATCAGGAGTGGTCAATCCCATCTTGACTCACACACTGACTCTATAAATACTTGACTATATCCAAAAAACTTCTAAACCTATATTAGAAATATAGGTAGTCTGGCACCAAAGTATAGTGAGTTGCTTGTAAGTTACCATGATGATCTCAAGTCAGAGGGACACTTTACCCATTGGCTTTAGCTAGCTACTCTTGACAGTAGAATACTACATTGATCATGTTCAATATAGATGTACTTCTACATCCCACCTATATGCTATATTAGTGTCTCCACACCACTTGGTTATGAGGATAATCAATGCATATAACATACAGCGACCTATACTCGATAAGTTATTATCCTAATAATAACTTATTATTTGATCTTGAACTATATAAGAACCATCATGTTGGTGCAGAATCTGGTTGACGTCGGAACGAAGCTAGAGTCGAAAGAGACGAGGTCACCGTTGGTGACCTGCAAAATAAAGTCTTGACCAAAGTTGGGGGTGGTGGCTCTGGCAGGATCCTCCGACGATCAAGTCAACTCTTCTGACTAACAGAAATGGAGTGTTCAGAAAATTGAGCAGAGTGATAGGAAGGAGAATCAGAGCCTCCAAAAAATATATTTGGAGGGTCTCTTTTATAGACGAAGCCTGAACAAACTGATGGTGATAGCCATTATTGCCTAGCAAGACAGTCTAAGAGGGAGAGTGAATTGGATTTTTTAAAACTTAAAATACGTTAGGTGCTGTTTTAAAAAACAAGTGATGTGATGGTGTATGCTTTAGTCCTAAGTATGTAAAAATGCAAAAATATAAATATAATAGAATGATGTAAATAAGGCAATCATAAATACTAAAAAATTTATAGTAGTTTGGTGCCCCTTGCACCTACGTCCACTCCCTAAGGCCCACTTAGAAATTTTACTATAATCTCTCCAAGATTACAATCGGATAGTTTTCCAAGGCTCACTATCCAAAACCTAGTTGGTTTTACATGGGCTCACCAACCACAACCAACCCCCAAGCCAACCCTTGGCTTACAATCTAATTTTCAAGCTTGGATAATCCTTTCCCTTAGCTTCAAAATCCTATTTATGCTAAGTTACAAGAAAGAGAAAAGTTGAACAACAGAAATGAACAAAAAGCTCCTTTGACGAGCAAAAAAGTCGATGAAGCTTGTTGGGATCTTCTTGGAGGGAGGATTTCGAACTGTTTGAGCTTGTCTTCCTGCAGAATAGAATCACTTGATTTGATATTTCTTAGAGTTGGGAATGGAATACTCTCTTTTTAGGACTCTTATGATTCTTTCTCTTAATTTTTTGATTACTTTCAATGATTTAATGGTCATGTGACTTTCTCCAGATGTTTTGTAGATGATTTTCTATGTTTGGAAGGCTAGAGTATCCTATTTGATCATTGAAAAAGCAAAAATGACCGTTTGAATCCAATCTGCATAGTTCTGGATAGTCTGTAAAAACTAATCATTAGAGCTTGAGCCGAATCTTGAGTCAACTCAAGCATCAGCTCGAGGCCATTTCTCCACTCGTTTCTCAGCTTAAGAGTTTCTGTATGAAGATTAGTCTTTCTATATTTTACTGAGACTTCAGCTCATGGACCTTGAGTTGACTCGAGCCTCTGCTCGAGATGGTGCCAAACTTTGCTTCAAAATTATCATCTTCTGTATTTCTCCTAAGACTTCAACTTAAGAACCTCGAGTTGACTCAAGCCTCTGCTCGAAACCTTGCTTCGAAATCATCATTCTCTGGATTTTCACTGAGACTTCGACTCAAGAACCTCGAGTCGTCTCAAGCCTCCTCTCGAGACCTTACCCCCAAATCATCAGTCTCTAGATTTTCACCAAGACTTTGACTCGAGAACCTCGAGTCGACTCGAGCCTCTGCTCGAAACTATTTTTCTGAAAGTTCTACATGCCAGTCTACATATCAGCTCGAGCTGAACAATGAGTCAAACCTCGAGTTGACTCGTTGGCTTCTTATGCTGAAAAATTTTAGTTTGCCAAAAAGTTTTCCTCTTGAATTCTGATTTTGGGATATCTTTTTCAAGCCTTGTTTCAAGTATGATTTATGCTCCAAATTCCTCCAACTCTTCTCTATCAATTTCTAAATGCACTTATATGGATGTTTTATTTGATACTCTAAAATACATCCTGAAACATGATCTCATCAACTTCATTAGTTCAAATATATACTCAAATATTTTGTTTCTCATCAAAATCAATTCTTGGGATCAACAATCTTTCCCTTTTTGATGATGACAAAACATTGAGTATATGAGCGAGAAATGTGCAATAACAATGCATTAAGGATATTTTCAATAGATTAATGATTTAATCCCTTTTATATTTTCATATTTGTTTCCCCCTCAATTTATGCTTGCATTTTTAATATGTCTTTTCAATTCAAGATTAAGTTTTTTGCTCATACTTATTAGAATGATAAATTGCCAGCATATATCCATATGTGTGTGCCAAGCATTAGTATCAAACAATCATACATAGAGTATGTATCATAGCACAAACTCCAAACTTATAATGCATATCATATATGCTAAAAATTTCAATCCTTAACATATTCATGCTTAAAATTTTAAATTTAACATATTCAAAGTGAATGAATAGTCGATGAATTTTAACATATTCAAAGTGAATGAATTATGGATGAATTTTAATATATTCAAAGTGAATGAATTCATGCTCATATATATATTACTCCCCCTTTTTATCATCAATCAAAAATATAAAGTTAAGGCAAATGTTCAGAATGAGTGTAAGAGTAAGTGATCATGAGTTTCATTGCATTAACAAAGTGTACTATGATACAATGAAACATCAAGTTCAAAATAAGATCAGGTTAAGCAAGTTTACATCTATAAGTGCCAAGTACATAGAGTCAAATACAAACATAGAGTCAAATACAACTATATACTCCTAATACATAGATCTAAGTACAAGAAGTGGACAGACACTAGAGCCAATGAGGCTACTCATCATCAGATGGAATCTCTAATATCTGGGATGAGGCTTGTGAGATAGAAGGTCTAGCTCTCCTGCTCCTAGTCCTAGCAGAAGATCTGGCTACCTACGAGGGAGGAGGTCCTCCATTAATGTAGACTCTGAGTGGTGGTCTACTCTCACTCGTGGATACCTGGGTGGACTGACTAGGTGATATAAGTGGAGGAGATGGAGGTCGAGGGATGGCTGCCTTAGCCACGGCATCTGCTACTGCTGCTGGTATCGCACCTGAAGTGAGTCTTTCTATTTTTTCAATCAAACTATCCATGGCTCTAAGTACTAAAATGATGCCCTACTGCTGTGCTTGACCTAAGCTACTGATCGTTGCCATCATCCCAGTGCCTTCAGACTCAACTCTCCTCCTAAGCTGAGCAAGCTCCTTAATGATGCTAGAGTGATCAGTGGATGTGTCATGTTTGTGCTCCCTCTACTCCAGAATAGAAAGCCTCTAAGAGATAGACCTCATTTCTATCTATATAGTTTCTACTCTCTCAAATAGTCCCTGAATCTCTATACTGACTCTAGTAGATATCATGTCTGTCAGTCTCTCCATAGATGCAGAGTCAGCAGATGGTGTCTATGGGAACCTCCCCATGGGTGGAGCTCAAGATGTCATAGATGTACCGGGGTCAGTGTTAGGTGCATCTCGGATTGTAACTAGAGTAGAGGGCTCTCTTGCCTCTACAATCCTAGGCGCTCTCCTCTCTTGATCAGAAATATTTTTGACCCATCTTCCATCCTCTACATGATATTGCATTTTGGTCAAGGCTCTCATGTCATAAATATCATAGTGAGACTGCTTCTTGCTTGCTTCATTCTCTAGTGATACTCCTACAGTCTCAAAAATCCTAGTCAGGGCCATTCCATAGGGCAAGCATACCTTGTTCCTTGATGCAGCCTCTCTCATCTGATGCATCATAATACCGGGCAGATTTATCTATGTCTCCTAAACCATCAAATACATCATACATAGTTCTCTCTCAGATACAAAGTCATGTCTACCCAGTTTGGATATAAAAATCTCACTAATGATATGATGAAGAATCCTCATCTCCACTGATAGTGTGGGTGCCAGTACAATTGCTATAATATCATCCCTACCCATAATTAATCTCAAATCTCTCTTTTTGTCAGATAATTTATCGAGCACAAAATCTTCTTTTGTGATACCAAAAATCTAAGCCAAAATCTCTTCAGTCACCTCAATTTGTATACCTTTGATTGTACTTATAATTTCAGAAAATCCCCTTTTAAGATTTTCATAGAACTCTCAACCAACTTAGGATACATGGGGATGTCCATTGTATAGAAATTTCTCCACCCCATCCTACCAATCCAAGTCCTAATAGAAAATTTATAACTTTCAAAAAAATCAAAATCAATTCTCCTCCCCATTGCAATAGCTCTAGTGGCCATCCTGTTAGATATATGTGCCCTAGAAGCCAGAATTGACTGACACTTGTAATACACTTCTAGGGGCAAAATTGTAATTTTGACTATAATTAATGAAATGGGTTATTTTCTATCACACCTGTGTATTTAGTGTCTGTGATACATCCTTTGAGTTAATGGTAATGATAATTCATATTTTCAAGAGTTGAAAATTTAAGACATGAATAATCATTATTAACTCATAAACAGCTCCTGACCATAGGATCATCACGAGGATGGTGATTGATCCGGAAGGTTGGTGTACGATCGCTTCTCTTTAGTAGATGAGTCTTGAGTCTACGGTGTGGAGACACCGGAGCGAGAGTATAGGTACTCGTTAGAGAACGAGGGCACTGAGCGTGACCACCTCGAGTAGTCATTAGGAAGTCTACCTTCTCGTCAATGACTGACTCGATGCTGCAGTAGTGTGTCTGGTTCTTTGACCTGAGATGCATCGACAGTTCACCTTGAGGGTGTTATAGTTTGACTACACCATTACTCGGTCTCCTAGCCATATGGAACCCTGAGGTGTATGTTGGCTGTGACATGTTCATTGTAGGAACTGGATTGCATCAAGATGGGATCTATCTACCTCGGTGGTAGAGGAGTAGCCCTATGATGATCATGAGAATCAAGTCTTGAAGCCCATGGCCATGGCAGAGTGAAATAATAGAAAGAGTTTCTATTTAGATTTTCACATTGGACTCGAATCGAATGATTACATCATATGACAGAGACTAGGGTTTGACGAGTTCACCTTAACCCTAATCTGATCGGGGCTCAAGATAGAAGAACTGAATCACACAGGTAGCTGCACCAAGAGGTTCGCATTCAGCTCTGATGGGTTGCCACCATATACTGCTAGGTGTCACTGGTGGATTTTGGGAGCAATTAGAATGATTTAGATGATCGATCATTCTAGCTGTTCGAATCAGAAGAGTTCTGATCCATCGAAAGGAGTTTCGATGATGTCTATGATAGAGATCATGACATATCCCATTACCATACAGAACTGAACCTAACTGGGTCACACAAACAAGGGTTTGAATCTGGTGATCATCAATTGAACTGATCTAGTTCAATTGATCTGAATGAGATTCAATTAGGTTCAAGGAAATCGTGCTAGCACTCGATTGAACCTAACGTTCTTCTTTTACTATCATAAATAAGTTGTCCTGACTGAGCCAAAGGAGTTTGTGCTCAATCAGAGGCCTTCATATGGTCTGACTGGAGGTTGCCCAAGTTAGAATAGGTTGTCTTATTTGTAAGACATTACCTGCCATTTTTGGTCACCTGCCATTTCTTGTTCTTTGACTTTGGTCAAAAGTCTACCTTTGATTGGTCAAACGTTGACCATTCACCCTTTGACTTTTGACCACATGTCATGCACCTATTGGAGAGCTGGTGGGGGCCTGTCCCCCTGCCAGAACTTGGCAAGGAGAAGGGCGCACGCCAAGGGTGGCGTGAGCCCAAGTAGGAGGCGCCTAGGAGTCCTTGTTGGACAAGGACTCCACCTCCCTTTTGGATTCCAATCAGAGTTCTACTAAGAATCTAGTTTGACTGGTCTTAGGCACCCTCTAAGGAGGAATCCAGGGGTCTCTATTCCAACCAATCAGATTTAGATCTGATTTCACAAAGGGTTGTGATTGGTTGAGAGGAAGAGGAGTTGGATCACAAGAGGTCTATAAATAAGACCCTGCGCCCAACCCTAATCCTAAGTAAGAGTGAATGCTATTAGATATGCCCCAAGGCTGCCTCTCCCCTCCTTCTCCATGCCATAGTCTCTTCTCCTCTTGCTCTCCACGTCCAAAAGGTGTTTTGGACTTAGTTTGGTGCGATTCAGATCAAGGAAAGGCGATCAAAAGCAAGAAGGCTGCGCTGCTGCAAAAGGACGACTGCAGATCTTCAAAAGAGTTTTGAAGATCCTCCAGATCTGATCCAGATCTGATTTTTGGAGGTGTGATAGAGAAGAAGAGGATCTCCAGATCCAACCCAAGTGGATACTGGTAGAGGCCAGGCGCTTGCGTGGCTAAGATCCAGAACCTTCCGCTGCAATCAGGATCATCTACAGGGTAATAGGATTACCCAAATCAGGTAAATTAAATTTGATTTAATTTATCTTGTTTTATTTTATTTATTAAAATAATAAGAATCAGATCTGAAAATATATCAAGATCTGATTGAGATCAAGAGAAAATTTTTGAAATATATCTCTTGATCTAATCAGATCTGAACGAACCTGGACCGAGAAATCAGGATTTCCCTTCAACTGGTATCAGAGCCATGGTTCTAGATTGTTTAGATCTGATTTTAATTTTATTTTAATTAGAAAATAAAGTGATTTCAGATGTCACATGAGATGTGATCAGATCTGAAATCAGAAAAAATTAAAATTAAATGATTTGGATCTAAGAACATGAAGATATGCATGACTAGTTCTAGAATAGAATAGTTCTATAGAATAGTTTTGCATGTCTTTGATTTAATTTGATTAAATCATATTTTAGATCTTCTTATTTACTATTTTCTGATATTATAAGTGTTATAATAACATCTGATAAACAGCAAATAAAAATTATTTAATTTTAAATATCATATGAGATATGATAGATGCATGACTAGACTAATTGTAGAATAGTTCTACATAATTGTCTAGATTAGAATTTATTTTGATTAGATCAATTTAAATCTAATTTTTTAGATTATTATGTGATAATTTAGATCTGAAAATATGCATGATTTGATACATGAGATGTATGCAAAATATGCCATGATTAGATCTACTTTATATATGAGATATATGATATAGATCTGATATGTTTTGTAGTATTGAATGTTCCTGATTAAGGCATTCCTCTTGGCCGTCCGGTCATAAGAACGAAGAAGGGTTTGAAGGCCCTCTCTTCCCATTTGATGGGGTGTTCTTATGACGTGTAGGGGTGCTGCGTGTTCGTCCTTAATCAGAAACCCAAAACTTACTTTCTGCAAAACCCTAGATCCTGAAACCCTAGGATTTATTGTGCATATTTTGTTTATGAACCCAACTTAATTAAGAATTAAGTTTATGGAATATTAATTAGGTCTAAAATTGAGAATTTCAGATCTAAGACATATTCATAATACTGGGTTCGGACTTGGGTAGCTCAATTAGGTCTAAGCGGTTGATCAAACCGAATCAAGAGTTGGTTAGATGGGATCAACAATGCTTAAATTGACCAGCCTAATAGGATTAAGTCTGGGTCAAGATCGAGTCACGATCAAGCAAGACCTAATTAGGCTTAGAGGTTAGAGTCTGGATTGTAGGCTAACCCAATTGGTTCTGACTCAATAATTTGGTGTCTAAGGTAAGTTTGGCACAGACGACCGACTGGTTTTTAATTGGAAGCTACTCGACCTGAATGCGTTCTTGTGCGAGTTAACGGCATATTCCTTCCACCGGTCTCACTTACCTAGCCATATCTGTTGACACAGTTCTGATCTGAGGTGGTCAATAATCCGAGCTGACCCATGCCACTAGGTTAGTCATAATTGTTATGACTAAGCCAAGTCTAGTTTAAAGAGACCTGAATCAATTCTCCCTAAGAAAAGATTAAGTCCGAGGTCTTCCACCATTGTAGACATGCGGGCCCTTCCCGGGGTTGATTGTTCTCGGCTGGATACAGTGGCTCAGTTGCACCGGGAAGACGCAACCATGTCTATTAGGCATTGGATGCTATGGGCTGGAGGATGAGTTGGGCTCAATATTCCGGATACGGTGAGAGACCCAATTAGGAACCCAGTCTATGCAAATGGTGGGTCTGACTTAACTAAGGAGTGGATCAATATTCCGGATATGGTGAGATCCATGAATTAGAGACCAAGTTTGGGTGCACCATGATTAGAGAATCATTGAACAAGAGTTGTTCACTCATTGGCTAACCCATCACCAATAACTGTTAGGTGAGGTGATGAGTCAGTTGGTGAGACCGCACCACCCACTAGAAATCATCAATCGCGAAGATTTTCGCATCTCTATAGAGGGAGTATAGGGATCCGAGAAAATAGTGGGAGCTAATTTGTTTAAAAATAAAATCCCTAAACAAATTGGTCAAGTCAAAATTACAGTATCTAACTAGAATCTTTGACTCTCTACAGAAAAATGTCTGCGTCCAACCCACTGGCATGTATCCTAGACACACATAGACTGACTGAACCCAATTATAAAGATTGGCTCAGGAACTACAAAATTGTTTTGGGTTCAGAGAAGTTAACACATGTTTTGGACCAGGACCCTCCCACCTTACCAGCTCGTCCATCTGTTGAACAGAGAGCGTCTCTGGAAAAATGGATTGACGAAGATAATAAGGCCAGATACTACATGTTGGGCTCGATGTCTGATGAGCTCCAGCACCAACATGAAGATATCGGGACTGCTCGCCAAATGTTGGCTCACCTGCAGGAGATGTTTGGTGAACAGAGTCGCGCAGCCAAATATCAAGTCACGAAACGACTTTTTAAGGCTAAGATGCGTGATGGGCAGTCAGTCCAAGATCACTGTCTGACAATGATCAAGGACATGGAAGAGCTTGAGAAGCTCGGTGTGAAGTTGGACTTGGATTTGCAGAACGATATTATTCTGCAATCCTTGACTGATGCATATGGGCAATTCATCATGAATTACCACATGCATAAACTTCAAAATTCCTTGGCCGAGTTGATGAATATGCTGGTTACCGCTGAGCTTTCTATGAAAGGTTCTAAAGGCTCAGTTCTTGCTATGAAACGGACTTCTTCCAAAAGAAAGTCTTATGGAAAGAAAAAGAAGTCTGTGAAAAAGCAAAAGGTAGAAGGATCAAAGAAGAAGAAGGCAGAACCGAAGAAGAAGGTCGATGGCAAAGGAAAGTGTTTCCATTGCAACAGCGACGGCCATTGGAAGCGGAACTGCCCTACTTACCTGGCCACCCTAAAGAACAAGAAGGAAGGTCCTTCTGGAGGTATGCTCATTATTCGAGCAAAACGTGAATGCCAAACGACCTAGGGATAGTCCAAACGACAGATATCTATGGCACCTGAGATTAGGTCATATAGCAGAAGATAGGATTAACAAATTGGAGAAAAATGGGCTATTGAGTCCATTGACTTTTGAGTCATATCCAACTTGTGAATCTTGTCTTCAAGGCAAAATGACTAAACTCCCTTTTGTTGGACATGGGGAAAGGGCCACAGATCTCCTTGCCCTAGTACATACTGATGTGTGCGGCCCATTCGATATGCCGACTAGAGGCAATTTTGTCTACTTCATTACCTTTACCGATGATCTGTCTAGGTATGGGTATGTGTATCTTATGAGACATAAGTCTGAAGCCTTTTGAAAAGTTCAAAGAATTCAGACATGAAGTAGAAAAACAAACTGGAAAACCCATTAAGGTTCTTCGATCAGATCGAGGAGGTGAATACCTTAGCCGGGAATTCCTAGACTATCTTAAGAAAAATGGCATAGTCTCTCAATGGACTCCACCAGGAACACCTCAACTCAACGGGGTTTCAGAACGGAGAAATCGGACTCTATTGGATATGGTTCGATCCATGATGAGCTTCACAGACCTCCCAGATTTTCTTTGGGGACATTCATTATTAACTTCAATCTATTTACTGAATAGGGTTCCCTCTAAAACCGTTCCTACCACACCGTATGAGATATGGCACGGTAAGAAACCAAGTCTGAGTCATCTCAGAATTTGGGGTTGTCCGGCTTATGTCAAAAGACAACAAGCGGACAAGTTAGAGTTTAGGTCCTTTAGAGCTCGATTCATAGGATATCCTAAAGAGTCATTAGGATACTATTTCTACATTCCAGAAGACCACAATGTGATTGTGAGTCGACATGCCATATTTCTTGAAAAATAGTTTATTCAAGATAGTGGCATTGGAAAGCAGATTAAGCTTGATGAGAAAGTCTCACAAGCAGAAAGAGCTAAGGACCAAGTGGAACCAAATCAGGTTGAGCCAATAAGAACACTACCTCCTCCACCTCGTAGATCGGAAAGAGTTTCCCGTCCCCCTGAAAGATACTTAGGTATTATTTCAGAGGATGTAGAGGAAATGTTCCTCATAGGTAATGGTGCTCATGGTGATGATCCCAAAACCTACAACGAGGCGATATCAGATATCGACTCCGAGAAATGGCTTGAGGCAATGAAGTCAGAGATCGACTCGATGCACTCAAACCAGTCTGGACCTTGGTAGATCCACCAGAAGGTATAGTACCTATTGGGTGTAAATGGATCTTCAAGAGAAAGATTGGTGCAGATGGGAATGTGGAGACATTCAAGGCTAGACTGGTGGCAAAAGGTTATAGTCAACGCGAAGGCATTGACTATCAGGATACCTTTTCCCCGGTAGCTATGCTAAAATCCATCCGCACATTGCTTGCTGTTGCAGCCTATTTCGATTATGAAATATGGCAAATGGACGTGAAAACGGCATTCCTAAATGGATATCTTGAGGAAGATATCTATATGGAACAGCCGCTAGGTTTCACATCCAGTGATACTGATCACAAGGTTTGCAAGCTGCAAAGGTCCATATATGGACTTAAGCAAGCATCTCGGAGCTGGAACACTCGTTTCAATGATGTGATCAAAAAGTTTGGTTTCATCAAAAAACGAAGAGGAACCATGTGTTTTCAAAAGGGTCAGTGGGAGCGCTGTTGTCTTCCTCGTATTGTACGTGGATGACATCCTCCTTATTGGGAATGATATTCCCATGTTGACATCAGTCAAGATGTGGTTGTCTAAGGAATTCTCCATGAAAGACCTAGGTGAAGCATCCTTTATTCTAGGAATTAAGGTCTATAGGGATAGACCGAATAGGATGCTAGGACTTTCACAGAAAATGTACATAGAGGAAGTACTAAAGAGGTTTAGTATGGAAAACTCTAAGAGGGGATTAATACCCTTCAGACATGGTATTCATCTTTCCAAGAAGATGTGCCCCAGCACACCTGAGGAAATAGAACGCATGAGCAAGATCCCTTATGCTTCTGCAATAGGGAGCCTCATGTATGCCATGCTATGTACACGACCTGATATAGCCCATGCTGTGAGTGTCACAAGCAGATATCAGTCAAATCCAGGTGAAGAACACTGGACTTCTGTGAAATGTATCCTTAAGTACTTGAGAAGAACTAAGGATATGATGTTGGTCTTTGGTAATGGAGAACTCCTGGTCCAGGGATACACAGACTCGGACTTCATGTCCGATATAGATGATCGAAAGTCGACATCTGGCAGACTGTTTGTGCTGGAAGAGTTCCAAGCAAATGGTGATACCATCTCATCCGCGATTACCTTGAGAAAGGTTACGTTGAGGTCAAGAGAGTCAACTCCACAGATAATGTGGCAGACCCACTTACAAAGCCGTTGGGCCAGCAGAAGATCGAAGCCCACCTTGAGAAGATGGGACTTAGACTTGTAGCCAATTGGCTTTAGGACAAGTGGGAGATTGTTAGATATATGTGCCCTAGAAGCCAGAATTGGCTGACACTTGTAATACACTTCTAGGGGCAAAATTATAATTTTGACTATAATTAATTAAATGGGTTATTTTCTATCACACCTGTGTATTTAGTGTTTGTGATACATCCTTTGAGTTAATGGTAATGATAATTCATATTTTCAAGAGTTGAAAATTTAAGACATGAATAATCATTATTAACTCATAAACAGCTCCCGACCATAGGATCATCACGAGGATGGTGATTGATCCGAAAGGTTGGTGTACGATCGCTTCTCTTTAGTAGATGAGTCTTGAGTCTACGGTGTGGAGACACCGGAGCGAGAGTACAGGTACTCGTTAGAGAACGAGGGCACTGAGCGTGACCACCTCGAGTAGTCATTAGGAAGTCTACCTTCTCGTCAATGACTGACTCGATGCTGCAGTAGTGTGTCTGGTTCTTTGACCTGAGATGCATCGGCAGTTCACCTTGAGGGTGTTATAGTTTGACTACACCATTACTCGGTCTCCTAGCCATATGGAACCCTGAGGTGTATGTTGGCTGTGACATGTTCATTGTAGGAACTGGATTGCATCAAGATGGGATCTATCTACCTCGGTGGTAGAGGAGTAGCCCTATGATGATCATGAGAATCAAGTCCTGAAGCCCATGGCCATGGCAGAGTGAAATAATAGAAAGAGTTTCTATTTAGATTTTCACATTGGACTCGAATCGAATGATTACATCATATGACAGAGACTAGGGTTTGACGAGTTCACCTTAACCCTAATCTGATCGGGGCTCAAGATAGAAGAACTGAATCACACAGGTAGCTGCACCAAGAGGTTCGCATTCAGCTCTGATGGGTTGCCACCATATACTGCTAGGTGTCACTGGTGGATTTTGGGAGCAATTAGAATGATTTAGATGATCGATCATTCTAGCTGTTCGAATCAGAAGAGTTCTGATCCATCGAAAGGAGTTTCGATGATGTCTATGATAGAGATCATGACATATCCCATTACCATACAGAACTGAACCTAACTGGGTCACACAAATAAGGGTTTGAATCTGGTGATCATCAATTGAACTGATCTAGTTCAATTGATCTGAATGAGATTCAATTAGGTTCAAGGAAATCGTGCTAGCACTCGATTGAACCTAACGTTCTTCTTTTACTATCATAAATAAGTTGTCCTGACTGAGCCAAAGGAGTTTGTGCTCAATCAAAGGCCTTCATATGGTCTGACTGGAGGTTGTCCAAGTCAGAATAGGTTGTCTTATTTGTAAGACATTACCTGCCATTTTTGGTCACCTGCCATTTCTTGTTCTTTGACTTCGGTCAAAAGTCTACCTTTGACTGGTCAAACGTTGACCATTCACCCTTTAACTTTTGACCACATGTCATGCACCTATTGGAGAGCTGGTGGGGGCCTGTCCCCCTGCCAGAACTTGGCAAGGAGAAGGGCGCACGCCAAGGGTGGCGTGAGCCCAAGTAGGAGGTGCCTAGGAGTCCTTATTGGACAAGGACTCCACCTCCGTTTTGGATTCCAATCAGAGTTCTACTAAGAATCCAGTTTGACTGGTCTTAGGCACCCTCTAAGGAGGAATCCAGGGGTCTCTATTCCAACCAATCAGATTTAGATCTGATTTCACAAAGGGTTGTGATTGGTTGAGAGGAAGAGGAGTTGGATCACAAGAGGTCTATAAATAAGACCCTGCGCCCAACCCTAATCCTAAGTAAGAGTGAATGCTATTAGATACGCCCCAAGGCTGCCTCTCCCCTCCTTCTCCATGCCATAGTCTCTTCTCCTCTTGCTCTCCACGTCCAAAAGGTGTTTTGGACTTAGTTTGGTGCGATTCAGATCAAGGAAAGGCGATCAAAAGCAAGAAGGCTGCGCTGCTGCAAAAGGACGACTGCAGATCTTCAAAAGAGTTTTGAAGATCCTCCAGATCAGATCCAGATCTGATTTTTGGAGGTGTGATAGAGAAGAAGAGGTTCTCCAGATCCAACCCGAGTGGATACCGATAGAGGCCAGGCGCTTGCGTGGCTAAGATCCAGAACCTTCCGCTGCAATCAGGATCATCTACAGGGTAATAGGATTACCCAAATCAGGTAAATTAAATTCGATTTAATTTATCTTGTTTTATTTTATTTATTAAAATAATAAGAATCAGATCTGAAACATATCAAGATCTGATTGAGATCAAGATAAAATTTTTGAAATATATCTCTTGATCTAATCAGATCTGAACGAACCTGGATCGGGAAATCAGGATTTCCCTTCACATCCTACCTGCAGGTGAAGGTGGTGGAGGAGGTGAGTTCGGCATACCTTGATCCTATTGAGGTTCTTCCTGAATGGGTTCTTTGGAGGGTTGAGAAATCTCAGATGGTTGGGATGCTCTTTGTTCCATTCAGACTTTCCTTCTCCTTACCATTCTTCAGCTTCACAAGCATTACAAACTTTCTGCACTCCACGCCTTTCTCCAACCATTTTATCCAAAGTTGGCCTTTGACTTCATGAATCGAAGGAAAGAGATGGTAGGGAGACAAGCAATACTGTTGGATTGGATTTGGGAGGATGAGAGGCCCTCTACTAGTCGAGATGAAGGTTTTCTAGGGCATCACGAACAGTCACGGGTCCGTTTTAACCCATGGCCCCCGACCCTCGAGTCAACTCGTGGTTTTGAACTAGTTTGCTTGAGTCGACTCAAGCAATAGTTCTGAAACTTTTAAAGTTTCAGAGGAGATTTGTCATTCAAGTAATGTCTAGTTATTTTTCTAAATATTGATCATTAATTTTATACATAAGATTTAATTCTTTTGGATTTAATTTGATTTACTTAGAATTATGAAGAATGAAATTTAATTAGGTTGATAGCATAGTCCTAAGTCTCTTCTAATAATGCTGAATTTTTTTTCACTAAGAGATTTTATGAATATGTCAGCTAATTATTTATCAGTACAAATAAATTCAAGCACCACATCATTATTTTGTACGTGGTCTCTTATGATGCTTTATCTCAATGTGTTTGGATCTTGAGTGTTGAATTGGGTTCTTGGTTAAATTGATTGCACTTATGTTGTCACATCTTATGGATATCTTATTAAGTTTGAATTCAAAATCTTCTAATTATTATTTAATCCAAAGAATTTATGTACAACAACTTTTAGTAGTAATATATTCGGCCTCGGCCATTGATAGTGCTACTGAGTTTTGTTTCTTACTAAATCAAGAAATTAAATTTATTCCTATAAATTGACATGTGCCACTAGTGCTTTTTCTATCAAGTTTACACCAAAATCAGCATTAGAGTAATCAATTAATTCAAATTGAGATGCTCTATCATACCATAGTTCTACATTAAGTGTCCCAGATAAGTATCTAAAGATTCTTTTAACAATAAGTAGATGTGATTCTCTAGGATCTGATTGATACCTAGCACACATGCAAATACTAAATACTATATCTGATCTACTTGCAGTAAGATAGAGAAGTGAGCCTATCATACCTCTATATAATTTAAAATCTACTTTCTTACCTTTCTCATCTTTGTTAAGTTTGCAAGATGTACACATTGGTGTGCCAATTGGTCTTGAACTCTCCATCCCAAACATCTTGAGTATTTTCTTTGTATATTTTATTTGGTTGATGGAGATCTCCTCTTCATTTTGCTTGATTTGGAGTCCAAGAAGGAAGTTTAACTCTTCTATCATGCTCATCTCGAACTCATCCTGCATTAGCTTAGTAAATTTTTGACAAAGGATTTCATTAGTGGCACTAAAAATAATATCATCCACATAGATTTGTACAACTAATAGATTCTCATCTTTTCTTTTTAAGAATAAGGTTTTATCTATATTTCCTTTAGTAAATTCATTATCAAGTAAGAATTTACTTAATCTTTCATACCAAACACGTGAGGCTTATTTTAGACCGTACAGGGCTTTATGTAATTTGAATACATAATTTGAAAATGCATGATTTTCAAATCTAGGTGGTTGTTCAACATACACTTCTTCTACTATATAACCATTAAGAAATATACTTTTTACATCCATTTGGTGTAATTTGAAATTCATGAAATATGCAAAAGCAAGCAATAGTCTAACGGCCTCTAATCTAGCTACAGGGGCAAAGGTTTCATCAAAATCAATGTCTTCTTTCTGATTATATTCTTTTGCTACTAGTCTGGTCTTATTTCTTATAATAGTTCCATGTTCATCCAATTTGTTTCTATATACCTATTTAGTTTCAATTATTGGGTGGTCATTTGGTCTATCGACTAGGATCCATACTTTGTTTCTTTCAAATTGATTTAATTCTTTTTGCATGGCATCTATTCAATATGGATCATTTTCAGCTTCTTCTATTGATTTAGGTTCAATTTGTGAAACAAAAACTATATAATTGTTACATTTCTAAGATAAGATCATGTTCTTACATCTTGTGATGGATCACTGATTATAAGATCTTTAGGATGTCCATGTGCATACCTCCATTCTTTTGGCAGCTCCTCTCTTGGACTGTGAGAGAACTCTTCATTCTTCTCTTCTTCATTATTTTGAGGTGAAGCATCCTTGAGTGTTAGATTGTCCATCTTGTCATGAAGATTTTCGGCATTCTCATCTAAAGTATCTTCTTTTCTAATAGGTTTATCATTATATTCATCAAAGATAACATGAATTAATTCTTCAACAATAAGAGTTCTCTTGTTGAAGAGTCTATATGCCTTGCTTGATGAGGAGTATCCTAAGAAGATACCCTCATCGAACTTGGCATCAAATTTTTTCAGGTTATCTTTTCCATTATTAAATATGAAGCATTTGCAACCAAACACATGAAAATAGTTGATATTTGGTTTTCTATCTTTTCAAAGTTCATATAGGATTTTCTTTAAAATAGGTCTTATTAGAACACGATTTAATGTGCAACATGCAGTATTTATTGCCTCAGCCCAAAAATATCTAGATAAATTACTTTCACACAACATAGTTCATGCCATTTCTTCTATTGTTCGATTTTTTCTTTTTACTACATTTTATTATGGAGTTCTATGTGCTAAAAAATTATGATCTTACAAAAGTTCTCAAAGTGCTGATTTTTGAATTCTGTACCATGATCACTATGTATGCAAACTATTGATGTGTTCTTTTCATTCAAAATCTTTCAATAAAATTTGGAAAATACATTGAAGGCTTCATCCTTTTGTGCTAAAAATATTACCCAAGTGAATCTTGAAAAATCATCTATAATTATAAGACCATACTTTTTACTTCCTAGACTAGTGGTCCTTGTGGGTCCAAACAAATCCATGTGTAGTAATTCTAAAGGTCTAGAGGTTGAAATCATTCCTTTTGGTTTGAAAGAATTTCTAGTTTACTTTCCAAATTGACATACATTACAAATTTGATTCTTTTCAAAACTTAGTTTTGGTAATCCTCTTACAAGGTCTTTCTTAATTAATTTTTAGAGTAAGTCCATACTAGCATGACCTAATCTACGATGCCACAACCAACTATCTTCATTAACCTTGGCATTCATTGTCACAAGATATTGACCATTCTTCAAGTGTAGATCATCAAGATCTACCATATAGATATTGTTATATCTATGTCCTATGAATATGATGCCATTGTCATTTGGATTAGAAACAATACATAATAGAGATTCAAAAGTTACTTTAAATTTTTTATCACAAAATTGACTAATGCTAAGCAAATTATGTTTCAACTCATCAACTAGCAATACTTTTAAATAGAAGTAAAAAAAGTAATACGAATGTTACTGATGCCAATGATACATCCCTTTTCATTGTTACCAAATGTAACTATTCCTTCTTTAGGCTCAAAAATGATAAATTGAGATTTATCACCCATCATGTGCCTTGAACAAATACCAAAGTCTTTTCTTGTCTCAGGCTACAAGACACTCCTATACAAGAAAATCAAGTTGAGTTTTTAGGTACCCAAGTCATCTTGGATCCTTTGGAATTAGTGCTCATAGTTTCTTCTAGAATCTAAATCATTTTAACTATTTTTTTATTTAATTTTCTGAAATCACAAACATAGGATTTATGACCAATTTTGCCATAATAAAAACATGAGATATTTGAAGTAGAGTTTGATAAAGCTTTAACAAATAGAATTTTGAATTATTTTTATTTTTTATGAGGTTTAAATCCTAATCCAATCTTGTTAAAAATAGCTCTTTACTCATTTAGTAGCATATTTAATTTTTTAAAATTATAGATAAATCTTTCTACTAATAGTTTGATTTTTGCTAGTTCATCATTCAATTTCTGATTTTCATTAGTAAGCAAATTCAATTTTTTAGAAAATATTTTTTTTCATGAGTAAGTTCTGAATTTAACTTTTTTAAATCTTTATTTTTCAAAGTTACTATCTTATATTTAGCCATAAGTTCAGAAAAAGCCTCTTGTAACTCATCAAAAGTAAAATCTAAGAAGTTTTCAGCATTTACTTACTCATAATATGCCATCAGGCAAAGGTTGGCTTCTTCTTGTGATTCTTCCTCGAAGCTAGAGTCCTCACGATCACTCCAAGTGGCCATCATCGCCTTCTTCTTGAGCTTTTGGGATGATTTCTTGAGAAGGGGGCAGTTCATCCTAAAGTGGCTGGATTTCTTGCACTCGAAGTAAATTGGTAGTTCCTTCTCTTTTTTCTTACTTGGTTCACCTTTGAAGGTCTTTTTCTTGAATCCTTACTTCTTTCTTATAAACCTCTTAAACTTTCTTACAATCATGACTAAGTCTTCTTCTTCCTCCTCTTCATCGGATTCCTCACTCTCATTATCCTTGGAAGTAGTTGTCTTGAGAGCTATGATCTTTTTCTTCTTAGTTTCCTCCTTCATGTTTTGCCTCATATTCAATTCATGAGTCATTAAGGATCCAAGAAGCTCTTCCGATAGTAGCTTGTTGAGGTCTTTAGCTTCTTGGATTGTGGTGACCTTTGCTTCCCAAACTTTTGGAAGTGACCTAAGAATTTTATGAACAAGCTCACTATTAGTGTAAGATTTACCTAAGCTTTTCAAACCATTGATAATATTGGTAAATCTATTAAATATTTCAGAAATAGACTCATTTGACTCCATCTTAAATAATTCATATCGCTAGACAAGCATATTTATTTTAAACTCCTTTACTTGATTGGTACCCTCATGGGTAATCTCTAGCCTATCCCAAATCTCCTTGGCCGAAGCATAAATAGAAATTCTATTGAATTCATTGGGGTCTAATGCACAATATAGGGCATTCATGGCCTTAGCATTTAATTCTATCATTTTCATATCATGCTCATCCTAATCATCTTCCAATTTGGGAACATCATTACCCTCTATTTTGATTGTGGGAGTGTGTGGGCCTTTGATTATCACTCTCCAAAGTTGATAATCAAGTGCTTGAATGTAAATATGCATGCATGCTTTTCAATAAGTATAATTTATTCCTGAACAAGGGTGGGCAGTTGGTCGATTGCCCTTCGGCAAGAGATGCACTCATATAGATTGCCATTTGATCTTAACTCTTGATTGTTAAATCAAATAAAGTGAGTACCAAGCTCTGATACCACTTGTTGCCCAGCAAGACAATCCAAGAGAGGGGGGTGAATTGGATTTTTCAAAACTTAAAACAAGTTAGGTGTTGTTTTCAAAAATAAGTGATTTGATGGTGTATGCTTTAGTTCTAAGTATGTGAAAATATAGAAATATAAATGCAATGGAATGAAGTAAATAAGGCAATCACAAATACTAGAAAATTTATAATGGTTCGATGCCCCTTGCACCTACGTCCACTCTCTAAGATCCACTTGAAAATTTTACTATAATCTCTCCAAGATTATAGCTGGATAGTTTTCCAAGGCTCACTATCCAAAATTTAATTGATTTTTACATCGACTCACCAACCACAACCAACTCTCAAGCCAACCCTTGGCTTACAATCTAATTTTCAAGCTTGGATAAGCCTTCCCCTTAGCTTCAAAATCCTATTGAAGCTAAGTTACAAGAAAGAAAAAAGTTGGACAACAAAAATGAATGTAAAGCTCTTTTGATGAGCAAATAAGTCGATGAAGCTTTTTGGAGTCTTCTTAGAGGGACGATTTTGAACTATTTGAGCTTGTCTTCTTACAAAATGGAATCACTTGATTTGATGTTTCTTGGAGTTGGGAGTGGAATGCTCTCTTTTCAGAGCTTTTATGACTTTTTGTCTTAACTTTTTTATTTCTTTCAATGATTTAATAGTCATGTGACTTCCTCCAGGTGTTTTGTAGGTAATTTTTCATATTTGGGAGGCTAAAGAACCTTATTTGACTGTTGAAGAAGCAAAAATGATCATTTAAATCCAATCTGCATAGTTCTGGACAGTCTACAGAAACTAGCCGTTGGAGCTCAAGTCGAACCTCAAGTCGACTCGAGCATCAGCTCGAGGCCATTTGCTCTGCTCGTTCCTCAGCTCGAGAGTTTCTATATGAAGATCAGTGTTTCTATATTTTATTGAGACTTTAGCTCATGGACCTTGAGTCAATTCGAGCCTTTGCTTGAGACTCTGCCAAATTTTGCTTCAAAATTATCATCTTCTGTATTTCTCCTAAGATTTTGACTCAAAAACCTCAAGTCGACCGAGCCTCTGCTCGAGATCTTATCCTAAAATCATTATTCTTTGGATTTTCATTGAGACTCTGACTCGAGAACCTCAAGTCGACTCGAGCCTCCACTCGAGATCTTATCCCGAAATCATCATTCTCTAAATTTTCACTAAGACTTTGACTCGAGAACCTTGAGTCAACTCAAGCCTCCACTCGAGATTGTTTCTTCTAAAACTTCTGCATGTCAGTCTGCATATCAACTCGAGCTAAACAACGAGTCGACTCATGGGCTTCTTATGCTGCAAAATTTTAGTTTGCCCAAAAGTTTTTCTCTTGAATTCTGATTTTGGAATATCTTTTTCAAGCCTTATTTTAGGTGTGATTTATGCTCCAAATGCCTCCAACTCTTCTCTAACAATTTTCAAATGCACTTATATGGATGTTTTATTTGATACTCTAAAATACATCCTAAAACATGATCTTATCAACTTTATTAGTTCAAATATGTACTCAAATATTTTGTTACTCATCAAAATCAATTCTTGGGATCAACAGCCATAACTATCTGATAGTGGGCCATTCAAGGCCACGTGGGGTTTATTACAGAAGGTGGTATCTCTTATCATGACATATCAGTCCATTAGGATTTAATAGTTAAAATATGGAGGGAGTAGATATTTATAGTAAAGAGCTCCGAATCATGATAGTTTCAGAGAAGTTCGGACTTTTCAAGATCGCCCACATGTAGGTTGGTCTTTATTGAGTTGGTAGTCAGATTCATGTGGACAACAAGGTCCTTCTAGATGACTCGAAGGAGATCGACTGGAAGGAGGTCAACTGGAGGGAACTTGCCTATCGACTAGAAGTAGGTTGACTGGAAGAAGGTCGGCTGAAGGAAGCTTGTCTAGCGATTAGAAGGAGATCAACTGGAAGGAGGTTGGCTGAAGAAAGCTTACCTGGCGACTGAAAGAAGATCGATTGGAAGGAGGTCAATTGAAAGAAGCTTGCCTAGCGACTAGAAGGAGATTGATTAGAAGGAGGTCAGCTAAAGGAAGCTTGCCTAGTGACTGGAGGGAGCTCGTCCGGAAGGCATTCGACAGGAGGAGTTCATCTAGCGGGAGGATGACTTAAATCTTGTTATTCACTTTCAGTCAAAGGATAAGGTTAGTATAGCAATAGTTCTTCTTCATCATTTGAGATCGTGCCACCAAACTTTGGTGTGCTTTCGGGCAATTTTGTAGCATGAACTCCTCTCTGAGGAGATTAACAAATCTCAACAAGAAGGAGGTCGACAGACAAGGACTTTGGTGAGGGATATTTTGCCCCTGATAGGCCCTTTGGGTAACTAGATGGAGCCCAAAAAGAATATTGCTAGAGGAGATCGTCCTGAAGGAGTTTGGAAGGCATACAACTGGGGGAAGCCCTTCAACCAACTGCTAGGAATTTGGCTAGAAGGAACCTAGCTGGCGATTGGCGAGAACTTGGTTGGTGGTTGCAATGGGTGGACAACTATGATACTCTTGCAACTCATTCGCTCCTTTGAAGCTCAACCATTCTCGGGGCCATCCGAACGCTGATAAAAGGAAGACAAGGCCCTTTTACTTACATATTCAAGGTTCTTGGTGTGAGAATTCGTAAGTCCATCACTCTTCATAGGTTGTAGAAGTTCATCTGGGGAGAAGTTCTATTGATTCAATCTCGATCCAATATTGAACAGCCAGGATGGGTTCCAGTTGGGAATGGATTCAAGCAGCTTCAAGGTAGGCCAGGCCAGACTGCATTGAAACTAAATACTCGACTACTTGGAGGGTTGCCATCACTATTCAAGCTCGTCTGGGTGAAACCCATAATGCCTTGTAGGTTCTGGAGTCACTGATCAAAGTTTATCATGGCTGGTGTCGCTGCACGAGGTCGTCTCAAGACCCGAGATCCTATTGGACTTTGGCGGAAAAGGGTTTACCCCCAATACAAGCCCCTCTACTCCTGAGTTCAAAATTTGGAGGGAGTAAAGAAATGTGAGTGCCGAAGTCCTTTTCTGCCCTCCACATTAGTAGGATAGATGGTCTTGGTATTTTCTACGCTGACGTCAAAACTTCTTCAATATGACTTGACTTGAAAAGATAAATTGTTAAAACTCCCACCGAAACATTGTCTAAGGTACGATGCAATAAAGGTTCCGCCCATTGCCACTCCTCTGCCATGATGAGCAAGACACGTGTTGAATCAGGATCAATTAGAGGAGACCTGCAATCATAACTACCTCAGGCTCTCGTGAGTATTTAATCTCATCTTCTCCCTTCAGCATCTCAATTTGCCTAAGTTTCCTCTCTCTTCCACCTAGTCTTCATCTCCTACCTACCTAAAAGTGCCAGCATCTTCTGCCATTTCTTTTGATTCCCAGGGGTTCTTCTTGATTTTGATCAAGCTTGCCATCTCCCTGCTCTTCCCCATTGGTTTAGGTCAGTCCCTAAACCCTCCTTTTAATTATTTCTATCTTTTAGCATCTTTGTCTATTCAGTTTCTTTGAAAAAGTCTTAAGTCTTTTTTTTCTTGATTTTTTGAGAAAAAAATTTTTAATTTAATTTGATCCACATGTCCACTGAAGGATCCTGATCGACTTATTCTGGGAGTTTGGCTCATTTGGCACTGATGGATCCTCCCCATAAGGATCCTGAACCCATAGAAGTATCTCGGCTACCCTTCATTGCTGATACCATCTCCTTTAAACTTCGGCTTGAAGACCTTTCACTGATCAAGATCCAGTTCAGAATCCCTTCTGAGTACGAGCTCTAACCCCCAAACCTAATGACCGAGCCTGCTCCCCTCCTCCTAGCCGAACTTGTTTGTATGTTGAAACCCTTCATGTAGAACTCTGGCTATCGATACCCACTTTTGTAGTCAACTAGTTTAAGTTCTTAAACATTTTTTTTGCCGCTATGACACCGAACTCATTTAGGTTCATCATAGGGTTTCTTTCTTTGTGTATTATGGCTGACGTCCGATCTACCATCTTTCTATTTCATAATTTCTTCACCTTCAAACACCATTCGACCGCCAAAGATTGGTGGTATGTTGCTCCTCAATTCTGTAAGATGGGATTGCTCAAGGGTGCTCCTTCCATTCATAACTAGAAAGAGAATTTTTTTTTCATTTCGTGCCCTTCCTTAGAGCTAGGACTTCCTTCTTGGGGAGACATAAGAGATTCGATCTGCCGAGCTCCTAGGCTTGAAAAAGAGGATAGGGACTCGACCAACAAATTGAGGAACTACCGAACTCCTCCAATCCCCAAACTCTTGGATGATCAGACCTAGTTTAATCTTGATCTTAGTCCCCTTGATCCAGTAGGTAGTTTTCTTTAGCTAGTCAATCATGTAATGTTCTTTCATCTAACTTTAGCTTTTTCTTCCACAGAAATAACTCCCGAGGAGCAAAACCGCTTGGAGAAGGGAATCAAATCCCTCAAAAGGAAGGGTAGCTCTGCTGGAGAGCCATCGAAGATGGCTCGCATCGAAGAGTCGATCCCAGCCATGCCAATCCAAGCAGTGCACACCCATCCTAAAATCCAATGCAACAATGCCTAGTCTAGCCTTGCCTAACGAAGCTGCTCCCTCCACATCTTCTGAATGGGGGGAAGTTGCCGAGAAGAGGAAGAAGAAGAAGAAAAATACCATCACCAAGAAGGTTAAAAGAAAGGTCGAGCGCTCTAGTGACAAGAGCTCTGATCAGGAGCAAGATTCTTTGGATGACTAGGAGGTCATCCAATCTCTGATGTGGGGCAACATTCTCCTACACATTATTGATAGAATGGTCCAGAAAGAAGATGCAGAGAGGTTTGATGAATCCTTCATTGCCTATCTTGAGGTAACCAACTTTTCCAAACTTGTTCGAATGAAGGATGTACTTCCAAAGTTCTAACTTAATTTCTTTTCGTTCTGCAGCTGGGGCATTACTTATTTGCCCATTCGAATGTGGTGGATCTTTGCCAAGATGAGACTTCTAAAGCCCTCTAAGAGGCTCAGGCAGAGATCAAGAAGGTTCGAGCCAAGGTCGATTATTTGAAGGTGGCCTCAAAGGTCCAATCTTCAGAAGTTGAGCATCTTCAAAAGGCACTGCGGAAGGAAGAAGAGGTAGCGGCAAGACTGAATGCTGCTTTAACTCTTGTAGAAGAGAAGAAGAAGCTTGAAGAGGAGGTCAGTATTGAACAAGAGCGGGCTGTCGAAGCCTTCAAGTCTTTCAAAGCTATGGAGGACATCAAGATCGCTTTTGCCCAGAAAGCTTTCTTGGAGGGGTTTGAGATCTGCATGAGGAGGGTCATAAGGAACTTCCTTAAGGTGGACCTCGACCTTCTGACGGACGAACCCAGCGAAGAAGCCAATCCCTCCAACATTGGTACTGCCTCTCCTACTGCCGAGCTTGCCCTGGATGCTCTCGAACCTACAGCTGAAGCTCCTGAGTCTATTCCTAAGCTTGAAGATGCAAAGAATGCACCGACCTCGCCTACTTTTGTACCGAACGAGGTCTAAAACTTTTGACCACTTGTACTTTTCTTTTCTTTTTTGTTCTTTCTGATGTACTCAAACATTTTGTTAATACAATGAAAGTAAACTTCCTTTCTTCATCCTTGTATTGCGATGTTTGTTATTCAGAACTCCTCTAGCGAGCCAAGCCCTACCCCTTCTTCTCCGGCCAACGTCGCACCACTACCTGAGGGCATCCCTATAAAATCCATCACAAAAAACTTGAAAAAGAAGGTTCATCAATTGAATAAGAAATTAAAGAAGGTTGAAGGCGAACTTCAAAAGTCAAGAAAAAGCTGCTCAGAGTTAACGATCAAGATCACTCACTTACACCAAGTGCACAATAAGGATTCTATGGATTATGTCAACAAAAAGTGGCACTTGACCGAAGAACTTGAATGAGAGTGGAAGCTCTATAGCGAGAAAGTTTGGGCCTTGACGTCCAAGGCTAGCTTTCTTGAAGTTAAGCTCAATGCAGCAAAGGAAAAGATTTTTCTATTGGAAGAGAGCTCACCATGGTCTTCTGAGAAGAAGTGGTATGATAGTGGTATGACTGGAATTGGTCGAAAAAATTTTTGGGGCTCCAGAAATAACTTTAGGATACCAAAGCTTAGCATAATAGTTATAGAGTATGCTGGGCAGAAATAATATCTAAACTTGAGCGTGAGCTTATGGCGGCTAGAGATGAAGTGACTCATCTTCAAAAGCAGTTAGCCGATAGTCAGCAGACCGATGTTGATAGAGAGTCTGAGTGACTTGCTTTTTTAAGAAATTTCTTTGGTGATCTTTTCGCAACATATGAGAAGGAGAAGGCCAAACTTCAACAGCTGAAGGTCCAAATGACATATGAGCATCAGACTATTAAGGATGTGGAGGCCAAGTCGGAGGTTCTAAGAAGACAGCTGCAGGAGTCCAAAGATAATTTTCAGTGAGCTGATAGACTATTTATGGAGAGTCTGTTGAAAAAAAAAGAACTTGAAGAAGAGATCATTAGTTTAAAGTAATCTTTAGCGATGGCGGGAATCTGCAGCCTAAAGTCTGAGGATTCTAGGCCCTCTTAAGACTTCATTTATTTTTTCTTTTTCTTTTCTTCTTTTTTTTTAATAAATGATCTTGTAGACCTCTACTTTGTAATGAGCCTTGACTTTAATGAAGCAATGTTTTCTTTAATCATCATTTCGCTTTGTTTGGGTTTGATGTCTATTGATTCCTCCATTTTCCTCGCCTCATCTTTTATCAAAATAATCATTAATAGGTGTTCTCCTCTTGTCAGAGGTCTTCATCCATGTCAGGATGAGGTCCTCCTATTCCTAATATTGTTGGCTTTGTCCCTCTTCCCTCATCAAGATGAGGTCTTCCTCACGTTCCTAACAAGGTTGGTTTTTACTTCTATCAGGTCGAGGTCTTCCTCCTATCTTAGGTAACCAGAGGTCTTCATTCTTGTTAGGACAAGATTCTTCTCCTATTTCTGATGTAGTTAGTTCTTACTCATGTTAGGACGAGGTTCTCCTCCTATTCCTAACATGATAGTAAGGGCACAAAAGAGCTACTGAAAGGATCTCTCCCCTCCTCCTATCTTGCATAACTGGAGGTTTTTGCTTTGCTCAAATTAGGATGAGGTTCTCCTCCTATTCCTAACAGGACAGTAGAGACATAAAAGAGCCGTTAAAGGGAACTCTCTCCTCTTCCTGTCTTACATAATCGAAGATCTTCGTTTTACTCATATTAGGACAAGATTCTCCTCTTGTTCCTAATAGGATAGTAGGGGCACAAGAGAGCTATGGACTGGGCCTCTCCCCTCCTTTTGTCTTACATAATTGGAGGTCTTTGCTTTGCTCATGTTAGAATGAGGTTCTTCTCTTATTCCTAATAGGACAGTAGGGGCACAAAAGGGCTATTGAAAGGGCCTTCCCCTCCTCCTATCTTACATAATCGGAGGTCTTCTTCTTCATTTAAGAATGAAGTTCAGTTAAGTCATTTCCTATCATTATACAATTTTGCACCAAAAGATAGAAATATTGAAAAGAGAGAATTTTATTAAGATAAGATTACTGATAATATATTCGCAAGTTCTCCAAATTTCAGGGTTGCAGAAGTGTTGCTCCTCCGAGCTCCTTCAGGTAATAAGTTTTGGGCCGGACGATCTTCTTAATTTTATATGGGCCTTTTCAGTTTGGGGTGATCTTTCTTTGGTTTTGAGGTTATGAAATAGCTTTTCGCTGAAGTACCAAGTCCTTTACTTTGAATACTTTACCTCTAACTTTGGAGTTGTAGTAGCAAGCTACTTTCTACCTATAGGCCGCCATCTGAACTCAAGCTTCTTTCCATTTCTCCTTCAACAAGTCGAGGTTGGTCCTAAGAATTGTACTGCTTGTTGAATGCTACAACTCGTGCTAATGGAAGTTTGAGTTCTATTGGGATGACTGCTTTAGTTCTGAAAGCCAAGGCAAATGGAGTCTTTCTAGTTGGCAACCTTTGGATAGTTCGGTATGCCTAGAGTATATGATAGAGTTGGTCTACCCAAGTTTCTTTTGCTCTTTCTAGTCTTACTTTAATACCTTACAGTAGAGTTCTATTGGTTACCTCAGCCTCACCGTTCATCTGTGGATGGGCTATTGATGTAAAATTGTGAGATATGTTCAGATCTCCACAAAACTTGATGAATTTTGTTCTAGCAAACTATCATCCATTATCTATTATGAGAGTTCAAGATAGGCCAAATCTACAAACAATTGACTTTCAGATGAAGTCCTACATTTTAGCCTTAGTAATCTTTGCCAGAGGTTCAACTTCGACCCACTTTGTGAAGTAATCGATTGCCACCAGGAGAAATTTTCACTATCCGGATGCCATGGGAAAGGGCCCAAGTATGTCCATTCTCAATTGTGCAAATGGCCATGGGGTGCTTAAGGATGTAAGCTCAGAGGCCAATTGTCTTTGAATATTTGTATTTCTTTGACACCGATCACACTTCCTAACATACTCTATAGAATCATATACATTGTCGATCAATAATAGTCCTACTGTAGTAGTTTGTGAGATAAGGACCTGGCCTCCAGATGACTTCCATAGATTCCTTCATGAACTTCTCATAATGCAAAGTCGGCTTTGGAAGGTCGAAGACATTTTAAGAGTGGTAAAGAATACGATCTTTTATATAACTTGCCCTCATATAGAACATATCAGGAGGCTTGATTTCTTAATTTTTGAGCTTTTTTTGAATCATGAGGAAGAACTCCATCTTTGAGGTAAGTGACCAATGGGTCAATCCAGCTCGACTCATGCTCGACTTGCATCATGGACTATGATTCTTCCAAATTTGGGCATTTTAGGACTTCGAAGAAAACTTTCCTAGGTAGTTCAGTCGGAGCTAATGTGGCTAATTTAGAAAGAAGATCAACTTTAGCATTTTTTGCTCTTAGAATCTACTGAATGCTAAAACTGTTGAAGGTCGGAATCAAGTTTTTAACTTTCTCGAGATATTTTATCATGCTTTCCTCCCGAGCTTCATAATTACCACTAACTTATCCGACCACCAGTTAGGAATCACTATAAGCCTTGAGCCGGTCTGCTTCCAATTCATTGGCTATCCATAATCCTACAATTAGAGCTTTATATTCGATCCCATTATTTATTGCAAGAAATTCAAAGTGCAGTGCGTATTCAGTAATGACTCATTTCGAGTTTACCAAGATCAACCCAATGCCTGCATCCAAAGCATTGGATGAGCCATCCACATATAGAGCCCAAAAGCCTTCAGGAAGGTCGGCTCCTTCTTCAAAGGAGCTCAACTGCAACCATGGTATGCTAATTTCATTCTATTCAAGTTTGGCCTCATCCGGGATACTGGATTTCACTACAAAATCTATCAGTATTTGAGCTTTGATTGATGGTCGAGATTGAAAGTTGATGTCAAATTCTATAAGTTTAATTGCCCATTTTGCGATTCTTTCAGAGACATCTGTTCGATGAAGAACTATCTTGATTGGCTAATCAGTAAGGAGGGTTATAGTATGCCCCTAAAAATAAGGTCGGAGTCTCCGGACTGCAATCAGTAGAGCATAAATTAATTTTTCTAACTTAGTATACCTGATCTCAGCATTTCTCAAGACTCGGCTTATGTAGTAGATCGGTCGTTGCACTTTCGCCTCTTCCTTGAGTAGGATTGCCGCAAGGGCCACTGGAGAGACTGCTAGGTATAAAAATAGTCCTTCTCTAGGTTCGGGCTTGGCCAATAGGGGGGCGAGTCGAGGTAGCTCTTGAGTTCTTCAAATGCCTGTAGACACTCGATGGTCTAGCAGAAGTTTTTTGGCTGTTTGAGAACTTGGAAGAAAGGCATGCATCGCTCAACCGACCTTGAGATGAAGTGGTTCAGGGCCACCACCTTTCCTATTAGGCATTGAACTTTCTTTATTGATTTTGAAATAGTCATTTCTTGAATGGCCTGAATCTTCTCTGGATTTGCTTCAATCATGCACCTCGACACCATGAATCCCAAGAACTTTCCTGAAGTTACACCAAAGACGTATTTAGTAGGGTTCAACTTCATCTTGTATCTCAGAAGGCTACTAAAGGTCTCCTCAAGGTCGGCTATGTGATTCACTGAAGTTCGACTCTTGACAAGCATGTCATCTATATACACCTTCATGCTGTGGCCGATCTACTCCTTAAAGATTTTATTGATCAAGCACTGGTATATTGCTCCTGTATTTTTGAGCCCAAAGGGCATAACCCTATAACAATAAAGACCATGATCAGTAATAAAAGTAATTTTTTTCTCATCCTTTGGTGCCATCTGGATCTGATTATAGCCTGAGAAGGCATCCATAAAAGTGAGAAGCTCATGGCCCGAAATTGCATCTACCAGTTGATCAATTCTGGATAAGAGATAACTATCTTTTGGATAAGCCTTGTTCAACTTTTTGATGTTTATGCGCATTCTCCACTTGGCATTCATCTTTTTAACAAGGACCATATTGGAAATCCAGTTTGGATAGGAGACTTCTCTGATGAATCCAATCTTGAGGAGCTTGTCAACTTCTTCTACAATTGCCTTCTGTCTCTCTGAGGCATAGCTATGCATCTTTTCTTTTACTTGCTGATGTTTGAGATCAATAGCTAGACGATGTTTTATGACTTCAGCATCAATTCCAGGCATGTCTGCTGGGATCCAAGCAAAAATATCTATATTTCTCCATAGGAATTTGACGAGTTGCTCTCGTACCTCTTCTCCCAAATTGGAACCAATCTACACCGAGCGCTCTATATTTCCATCATTTAAGGGGATTGAGACAAGATCTTCAATGGATTCTCCTCGTTCTTCTATGAGGTCATCCCGATTGTCCAACCCAACAACTAGGCAAGGGTCTGACTATTCATCTATTTGCAAGGCAATTGAGTAGCAATGTCTTGCCAAAGCTTGGTCTCCTCTGACCTTTTCAATCCCATAGCTTGTTAGAAACTTCATTTTTAGATAGTAGGTCGACACTACTGTCCAAAGCGCATTTAGGCCAAATCGACCAAGAATTGTGTTATAAGCAGATGGAGCTTTTACCACCAGAAAATTTACTTGCACCCTAGACCACCTCGGATATCGTCCTGCAACCATAGTTAAAGTTATTATACCTTCAATTGGCACTACATCACCTGTGAAGCCAACCAACAGAGAACTCATTGGTCCTAGCCAGTTATTAGGTATAGACATTATGGAGAAAGCATCATCAAACAAGATATCGACCAAACTTTTATTATCGACAAGAACGTGGCGTACATCATAGTCTGTAACATTTAAAGTTATTACAATATGTCATTATGCGAGAACTAAACTTGTTATGCATCTTCTTCAATGAAAGTGATGGGCTCCTTAGATTTTCGTCTTTTGGCCGACCCCTCAGATCCGTTGGCCTCCTCCCATCGAAGTCCCCCGAAGATGGTGTTGATGATGTCGAGAGGTGGCCGATCTCCTTATTGCTCCTTCCTTCTCAGTGGTTCTGATTATGGCAGTGCCCTCGGTCGATCTCCTCTTGTCTTAGGCCGGTGTCATAGAAATCGGCCAAGTCGACCTCTCCTGATGAGCTCCTTGATCTCATCTTGGAGCTGAATACATTCTTTAGTATCATGATCGTGGTCACGATGGTAGAAATAGTACTTATTAGGATTGCACTTGCCAGGATGAGTGCACATCCTCTCCAACCTCGGCACCTGCTCCTTGATCTCCATTAGTACTTGAGTTTTTGGAACATTAAGGGGAGCATAGTTGTGGAACCTTCTAGGGGGAGAGCTCCTTTATGCCCTTCTATCAGGACTTCTTTAATGGTGAGCTTGAGGAGAAGTTTGGGCTCGCTTGCGCTCAGGGGGAGTCTAAGAGCACGGCCAAACTTCATTCGACTTTTCTTCAACTATGGGCTTGCTAGACTCGCCCATCTATCGCTCTCTTGCAGCTTCCTCATCCTTCAATTTGAAGGCTTCTCCAGCTCAGGCATAACCTTCAGCCCAAGCTAGTAGATCAGCAAAATTCTTGGAGTACTTCTTCTCTAGGAAGAATAGCAGGTCATTCTTCTAAAGACCATCCTTTAGTGCACCATGGCAACAAATTGATCCAAGTTCTGGACCTCTAGTGCAGTGGCATTGAAGTGGTTAACATAAACTTGGATGGACTCCCCTTTCTGCTACTTGATGTTGATGAGGAAGTCCAAACCTCATCTGGGATGGTGGCTGCTGACAAAATGAGCCACAAACTGATGGCTAATTTAGTCGAAGGAGAAGATCATACCCAGCTTCAGCATCGAGTACTAGTTTCTTGCTACTCCCTTCAGAGTAGATGGGAAGGCTCGGCGCAAGATGGCGTCTGGCACGCCATGGAGCAGCATCATGATCTGGAAGGCCTCTAGATGGTCGACCGAATCTATGATCCCATCGTAGTGAAGAAAAAATCTATTTTTCTGACACAGGATCATTCAGATCTGATTGGATCTGAAGAAATATTTCAAAATTTTTTTCTTAAAATCCTAATCAGATCTGAGACTTTTTGAATCTGATCATAGAGATCTAATATTAAAAGTTAAAATTAAAATTAAATTAAATTAAATTTTAAGTACCTAATCTTCATGAAAAACCCTAGTTCCCATCTAGTTTTGATGCCTAATCCATCTAGAAGGTGGCGGAATGAAAGGATAAGGAAGAGTCCATGTGCGTCTAGGACTCTTCCCTCAAGAGTTTGATCCAAATCAAACTCTATCGAAACCTAGTTTAGGCACCTCTAAAAATCATAAAATTTTGTACACCCAAAGTATAACTCATGCCCTATCACATAGCCAAAAATTAGAACAAAATAATTTCTAAAGAATTTTTTAAAATTCTCTAATCATATGGCCATCAATTCTCTCAATTGGGTCAACTATTGATCCTAGTCCAATTGCACTAGGAATAAATTTAATTTTCATAATTAATCTGATATGAACTTATTCCAGTTAGATGAAAATAAACCCATTCAAGATACAGGAATGAGTCAAATCAAATTTGACTTGGTTGTGATGAATTAGAAAGATTACAGAAAGAGAAAGTCAGGCTCAATCGTGTGCTAGCACAATTACCTTGAACCTGATTGGATCTAATCCAAATCAATCAAACTACGTTAGCTCAATTGATGACATCCAAACCCAAACCCTTGTTTGTGTGACCCAGTTAGGTTTAGTTCTATATGGTAATAAGACATATCATGATCTCCATCATCGACATCATCGAAACACCTTTCGATGGATCAGAACTTTTCTGATTCATACAATTAGAATGATCGATCATCAAAATCATTCTAATTGCTCCCAAAATCCACCAGTGACACCTAGCAGTATATGGTAGCAATCCATCAAAACTGAAAGTGAATCTCTTGGTGCAGCTACCTATGTGATTGGATTCTTCTATCTTGAGCCCCGATAGGATTAGGGTTAAGGTAAACTCGTCGAACCTAATAACCGTCATATGAATTAATCATTCGATTCAAGTCCTATGTGAAACCTTTATAGAAACTCTTTCTATCATCTTCACTCTGCCATGGCCATGGGCTTATGGACTCGATTCTCATGATCATCATAGGGCTACTCTTCATCTACCACGGTAGATAGATTCCTTATTGGTGCAATCCAATTCCTACAATGAACGTACTATAGCCAACATACACCTCAGGATTCTGAATGGCTAGGAGATCGAATTATGGTGTAGTCAAACTACAACACCCTCAAGATAAATTGTCGATGCACCTCAGGTCAAAGAACCAGATACACTACTGCAACATCGAGTCAGTCATCGACGAGAAGATAAACTTTCTCATGAATGCTCGAGGTGGTTACGCTCAATGCCCTCATTCTCTAATAAGTACCTGTACTCTCACTCCGATGTCTCCACACCATAGACTCAAGATACGTCTATCCTAAGAAAGCGATCATACACCAACCTTCCGGATCGATTACCATCCTCGTGATGATCCTATGATCGGGAGCAGTTTATGAATTAATTATGAAAATTCATGTCTTAAATTTTCAACTCTTGAAAATATGAATTGTCATTACCATTAACTCAAAGAATGTATCATAGACACTTTTAAATACACACTATGATAGAAAAAAATTTATTTATTAATTTATAGTCAAAATTACAAAATTACCCTTAGAAGTGTATTACAAATGATAGCCAATCTACCTTCTAGGACATACATCTAACAAACTTCCACTTGACCTAAAGCTAATTGGCTACAAATATAAGTTCAATCTTCTCAAGGTGGGCTTTGATCTTCTACTGGCCTAAAGACTTCGTTAGTGGATCTGTCGCATTATCCGCGAAGTTGACTCTCTTGATCTTGACATAACCCTTTTCGAGGTAATCATGGATAAGGTGGAATCGCCGCTCGATGTGCTTAGATTTTTGGTGAGACCTTGGCTCCTTAGTTAGGGCTATGGCACCATTATTATCGCAGAACAGAGGGACGACATCTGATGGCATCACTTCAAGTTTTATGGCAAACTTCTTATACCAGAATGCCTTCTTTGCAGCTTTCGATGTAGTGATGCACTCTACTTCCATGGTGGAATTTACTATCATAGTTTGCTTGAAATTCTTCCAGCTAACAGCACCACTATTACACATAAATAGACTACCAGATGTCGACTTTCAATCATCTATATCAGACATAAAATCTGAGTCTGTATAATCCTGGACCTGGAGTTCTCCATTACCAAAAATCAAGATCATATCCTTAGTCCTTCTTAAGTACTTGAGGATACATTTCATAAAAGTCCAGTGCTCTTCATCTAAATTCGATTGATATCTACTCGTAACACTCACATCATGGGCAATATCAGGTCTTGTACATAGCATGGCATACATGAGGCTTCCTATTGTCGAAGCATAAGGAATCTTGCTCATGCGTTCAATCTCCTTAGGTGTGTTGGGACATATCTTCTTGGAGAGATGAATGCCATGTCTGAAGGGCACCAATCCCCTCTTAGAGTTTTTCATGCTAAACCTCTTTAGTACCTCCTCTATGTACATCTTCTGTGAAAGACCCAGCATCCTATTCGGTCTATCCCTATAGACCTTAATTCCTAGAATAAAGGATATCGTTCTCAGGTCTTTCACAGAGAACTCTTTTGATAATCATATTTTAACTATAGTCAACATATGAATATCATTCTCAATTAGAAGGATGTCATCCATATACAGTACGAGAAAGACAACAGCACTCCCACTGACCTTTTTGAAAATACAAGGCTCCTCCTCATTCTTGATGAATCAAAATGATTTGATCACATCATTAAAATAAGCATTCCAACTCCGAGATGCTTGCTTAAATCCATAGATGAACCTTTACAGCTTGCAGACCTTATAATCAGTATCACTAGATGTAAAACTTAGCGGCTATTCCATATAGATATCTTCCTCAAGATATCCATTTAAGAAGATCGTTTTCACATCCATTTGCCATATTTCATAATCAATATAGGCTGCAATAGCAAGCAATGTGCGGATGGATTTTAGCATAGCTACTGACGAGAAGGTATCCTGATAGTCAATGCCTTGTGCTGACTATACCCTTTCACCACTAACCTAGCCTTGAATGTCTCCACATTTTCATCTGTACCTATCTTTCTCTTATAGATCCATTTACATCCAATAGGTACTATATCTTCAGATAGATCTACCAAGGTCCAGACTTGGTTCGAGCACATTGAGTCAATCTCTGACTTCATTGCCTCTAACCATTTCTCGAAGTCGATATCTAATATCGCCTCATCATAGATTTTGGGATTATCACCATGAATCCCATTTCTCGTGAGGAATATTTTCTCTACGTCCTCTGAAATAGTACCTAAGTACCTTTCAAAAGGATGAAAAATCCTTTCTAATCTACGAGGTGGAGGAGGTAGTGATTGGACTAGCTCAATCTGATTAGGTTTCATAGGGTCCTAGCTCGTTGCTCTTGGGAGACTTTCTCCTCGAGCCTAATCTGTTTTTCGATGTCACCATCTTGAATAAACTATTTTTCAAGGAAGATGGCATATTGACTCACAATCACATTATGGTCTTCCGAAATGTAGAAATAATATCCTAATGACTCTTTAGGATATCCTATGAACTGAGCTCTAAAGGACCTATATTCTAACTTGTCCGCTTGTTGTCTCTTGACATGAGCCAGACAATCCCAAATTATGAAGTGACTCAGACTTGGTTTCTTACCATGCCATATCTCATATGGTGTGGTACGAGCGATTTTAGAGGAAACTCTATTCAGTAAATATATAGTGGTCATTAGACTATGTCCCCAAAGAAACTCAAGAAGGTCCGTGAAGCTCATCATAGATCGGACCATATCTAATAAGATCCAATTTCTCCATTCTGAAACCCCATTGAGTTGAGGTGTTCCAGGTGGAGTCCATTGAGAGACTATGCCATTTTGGTTAAGATAGTCTAGGAATTTTCAACTAAGGTATTCACCTCCTCGATCTGATCGAAGAATCTTAATGGATTTTCTAATTTATTTTTCTACTTCATGTCTAAATTCTTTGAACTTCTCAAAAGCTTCAGATTTATGTCGCATCAAATACACATATCCGTACCAAGATAAATCATCGATAAAGGTGATGAAGTAGATATAGTTGCCTCTAGTCGGTACATCAAATGGGCCGCACACATTAGTATGTACTAGGGCAAGTAGGTCTGTGTCCTTTCCCCATGTCCTATAAAAGGGAGCTTGGTTATTTTACCATGAAGGCATGATTCATAAATTGGATATGACTCAGAAGTCAACAGACTCAATAGTCCGAATTTCTTCAATTTGTTAACCCTGTCTTCTGCTATATGACCTAACCTAAGGTGCCATAGATATCTATCATTTAGACTATCCCTAGGTTATTTTGATCCTATGGCATTCATGTTTTGCTCGATATTGAAAATAGAAACATCAAGATGTAACTGATAGAGACCATTTATAAGGTAACTATTTATAATTTTATTTCTTTCAAAAAAATATTACATCGGTCCTTAAGAAAACTAATTATATAGCCTTCCTATGCTAAACATGAAATAGAAATCAAATTCCTGCTTGCTGCAGGCACATAAAAATAGTCTGTAAGAACTAAATCTAATCCTAATAGTAATCGCAGAGAATAGGTTCCCATGGCCACTGCAGCAACTCTTGCTCCATTTTTTATGCATAGGATCATCTCACCATCCCTCAGTCTCCTGCTATCCTCAAGACCCTGCATAGAAGTGCATAAGTGAGCACTAGAACCAGAGTCAAGCACCCAATTGGATGCAGAAAAAATTGTAAGGTTAGATTCTATAACGAGCATACATCCAGAAGGACCTGCCTCCTTCTTATTCTTTAGGCTAGTCAGGTACAAGGGATAGTTTCTCTTCCAATGACCATCTGTGTTACAATGAAAATATTTTTCTTTATCAGCGGCCTTCTTCTTCGACTCTGCCTTCTTCTTCTTTCCACCATCTACCTTCTGCTTCTTCACGGACTTCTTCTTCTTTTCAAAAGACTTTCTCTTGAAAGAAGTCCACTCCATAGCAAGTATTAAGCCTTTAGAACCTTTCATAGAAAGCTCAGTACTAACCAGCATATTCATAAGTTCTGCTAGAGTATTCTATAGTTTATGCATATGGTAGTTCATGATAAACTGTCCATACACATCAGTCAAGGATTGTAGAATTATATCAATCTGCAAATTCTTATCCAACTTGACACTGAGCTTCTCAAGCTCTTCTAAGTTCTTGATCATCATCAGATAATGATCTTGGACCGACTGTCCATCATGCATTTGAGCCTTAAAAAGTCTTCTAGTGACTTGATATTTGGTTGTGCGACTTTGTTCACCAAACAACTCTTGCAGGTAAGCCAACATTTGGTGGCTAGTCTTAATGTCTTCATATTGGTGCTGGAGCTCATTAGACATCAAGCCCAATATATAATACCTAGTTTTGTTATCATCATCCGTCCACTTCTCTAGAGAAGCTCTCTGATCAGTGAATGAATGGGTTGGTAAAGTGCGAGGATCCTATTCCAACACATAAGTCAACTTCTCAAAATTGAAAATAATTTTGAAGTTTCAAAGCCAATTCTTGAAGTTGGGTCTGGTCAGTCTATGCGTGTCCAGGATACGGGCTAGTGGGTTGAACGTAGACATTTTTCTATAAAGAGTCAAAGTTTCTAGTTAGATTTTGTAATTAGACTTAATCAATTTATTTAAAAATTTTATTTTTAAATAAATTAAGCTCTCACTATTTTTTCATATCCCTACACTCCCTGGGCAGAGATATGAAAATCTTCATGATCAATTAATTTCTAGTGGGTGGTATGGTCCCACCGATTAGCTCACCACCTCACCTAATAGTTATTGGTGATGGGTCAACCGATAAGTGGACAACTCTTATCCAATGATTCTTTAATTATGGTGCACCTAATCCTAGTCTCTAATTTATGAATCTCATCGTATCCAAAATATTGATCCACTCTTTAGTTAAGTTAGACCCACCATTTGTATAAATTGGATTCCTAATTAGATTTCTCACCATATCTGAAATATTAAGCCCAACCCATCCTCCAACCCGTAGCATCCAATGCCTAATAGATGTCGTTGTGTCTTTTCGGTGCAACTGAGCCATTGTAACCAATTGAGAACAATCAACCCCAAGAAGGGCCCGCACATCTACAATGATGGAAGACCAATTGACTTAATTTTTTCTTAGAAAGATTCAATTTAGGTCTCTTAGACTTGACTTAGTCATAACGATTATGACAAGCCTAGTGGCATAGGTTAGTTCGAACTATTAGCCACCTCAAATCAGAACTGGGTTGACATAGATAGCTTGGTAAGTGAGACCGGTGGAAGGGATATGTCATTAACTCAATAAGAATGCATTCAGGTCGAGTAGCTCCTAATTAAAAATCAATCGATCATATCTGCCAAACTTATCTTAGGTGCCAAATTGTCAAACCAAAACTAATCAGATTAGCCCACAATCCAGGCTCGAACCATGGAGCCAAATTAGGTCTTAATTGGATTGATCATATGTGACTGTGAGTCAACCTTAATCTAGACTTACAACTATTGGGCTAGTCAATTCTAAGCACTCTTGATCCCACCTAGCCAACTCTTAATTTGGTTTGATCAACTGCTAGACCTAATTGAGCTACCCAAGCCCGAACCTAATTTTATGAAAATATCTTAGATCTAAAAATTCTTAATTTTAGATCTAATTAGTTTCATAATCTTAATTCTTAATTAAGTTTGCATTCATAAATAAAAAAAATATATATCAAAATTTTAGGGTTTTAGAATCTAAGGTTTTGCAGAAAAATAAGTTCTGATTTCTGATTAAGGATGAATGTGCAGCGTCCCTACACACTATAAGAACATCCTATTGAATGAGAGGAGAGGGCCTTTGAACCCTATTTTATTCTAATGATGGGATGGCCATGAGAAATGCCTTAATCAAAAATATAATTGAAACTACAAAACTAGTTACATCTAGATCATATATCATATATATAATTAATGATCCAACTAATACATGCTTTGCATACATCTCATGTATCATCACTAAAATAAACATGCATATTTTTCAGACCTAAAATATCATATATAATATCTAAAAAATAGATTTAAATTTGATCATATCAAAATAAAATTATTCTAGATAATTTATAGAACTATTCTACAATTAGTCTAAACATGCATCTTTTCATATCACATATGAATAAATCAAAAATTAAAAACTTTATTTTCTATTTTTTAAATCTGATTACAATAATTATAATATCAAAAAAATAAAAATTAAATAGATCTAAAATCATATTTAATCAAATTAACAACATGATTATACTAGACTACACATAGAACTATTCTATTTTCAGTCTTATCATGCATCTCATACATATTAGATTTAAATAATTTAATTTTAATTTTCTAATTTCATATCTAATTATATCTGATATGATATCTAAAATTTTTTAATATTAGATCAAAAAAAAAAAAATTAAATTTAAAATAGATCTGAAGAACTGCAACCTGGCTCTGATACCAGTTAAAAAAAAAATCTATTTTTTTCGTATAAAATTGTTCAGATCTGATTGGATCTGAAAAAATATTTCAAAATTTTTTTCTTAAAATCCTAATCAAATCTGAGACTTCTTGGATCTAATCATAGAGATTTGATATTAAAAGTTAAAAATAAAATTAAATTAGATTTAATTTTAAGTATCTAATCTTCGTAAAAATCCCTAGATCTCATCTGGTTTTGATGCCAAATCCATCTAGAAGGCAGCAGCATGAAAGGATGAGGAAGAGTCCATGTGCATCTAAAACTCTTCCCTTAAGAGTTTAATCCAAATTAAATTCTATCAAAATCTAGTCTAGGCACCTTTAAAAATCATAAAATTTTGCACACCCAAAGTATAACTCGTGTCCTATCACATATCCAAAAATTAGAACAAAATAATTTCTAAAGAATTTTCTAAAATTTTCTGATCATGTGACTCTCAATTTTCTTAATTAGGTCAACTATTGACCCTAGTCCAATTGCACTAGGAATAAATTTAATTTTCATAATTAATCTAACCTGGACTTATTCCAGTCAGATAAAAATAAATTCATTCAAGATACAGAAATGAGTTAAATCAAATTTAACTCATTTATGATGAATCAGAAAGATTACAGAAGAAGAAAGTCAGGCTCAATCATGTGCTAGCATGATTACTGATGCGTGCTAATCTATACCTATGGCGAGTGCACCAGTCGATCAAGTAATAAAGTAAATGAGTAGAGTATCATCCCTAGAGGATTGAAAAATAAGTACTGAAAAGTTCTTTCCTATGCTTTATTTAGAAGATCGATTTATGAGAATAAAAAATTAAAGAACAAAATAAAAAAAATAATTAAAAATTTCAAAAAAATAGAGAGAGTATAATTATTAGGGTTTTAAAATTAAGAGCAATATATTACTAAGGCAATTGAATTCACCAACTCGGTCAATACAATATTCAGATTATTAGATTAATTTTATTTCATGTGACGGTGGAATTTCCTAGTTTATTCACTATCCTTTGGTCCAGGCATAGCAAAACTATCAATATTTATTAATTATCCTTTGGTCCAGGTGTAATTTAAATAAATATTAATGCATTAAGTTTTGTGAAACCCTCTAATTAAAATACGTTGTATCCAAAGCGCACTAAAATTCCTGCATGCATATGAATTCTAATTTGATTCATAATATAAGGTATATAATCAAGAAGCAATAACATAGATATACTTAGTCTGTAATATCTATGTTTATCAGATCAATTAGAAGATGGCCAGTAATCTAAAAGCATTAAGATCAGATTTATATACTCCTCATGAATAAAATTTAAAATTAAAAATAATTCATACTGAATATTTCATCAAAAGAGTGGCTACACCTTAGCCTTAGTAAAAAAAAAAATTAGTTCATGATAACAAGTTCAAAAACAGAAAATAAAATAAAAAGCATGAAGAAATTAGACTATTTAATTTCTAAAATTGGTTGTCCATTGCTTGTGGTGTGGAAAACTTGATGAAGAAGAAGAGAAGCCCTTTGATCGATGTTCTGATTGTCGAAAGAAGAAAAGAAAAAAAAATTAAAAGCCCTTCCTTTTCTCTCCCTCAAAAATCTTTATTCAAAACTCTCTCTACCTCTCTCTTCTCTTTCTATCTCTCTCTTCTCTCTCTTAAAATTCTCTTCCCAAAACCCTCTATATCTTTTTTTTCTCTCTCCTTCTCAGCAACAGTAGGTAGCCCTCCTTTTTATAGGCTAAGAGATGGATTTTTGGAAGAAATTCTAACTAAATTAGGTCTAAAACTCTTAACATAAGTCAAATTAAGACCCTGGATGATTCTGGCCTTCAAATCAGCATCCAATGGATCAAAAATCGCTTAAAAAACCTTTAAAATATCCCAAATCAAGTAGGAATTCATGGCAGTCATCGGATCAATCTTTGGATTGAATCTGGGCCATCAGATCGTGCACTGAGAAGCCTCTGATTCTTAGTTTTAAAGTCAGAATGAATTTAAGCCGTTGGATCTCGACTGGGAGCTACGGATGTCATTCGTCAGCACATGCATTTTAGCCATCCGATCAAATTCTAGTGAAAGGCACCCGTCGAATTAGATAGAATTCCCAAATTGCCCTCTATAGATCATGCACGAGCTTGGTGTTGCATGGACTGCCACATTCTTCAGCCAATCGATGCACGCTTCTCCATGTGAAATCCCTAAAATGCCCCTCCAAACGGTCCACCATATGTCGTGAAAAATGTTGATGTCATCTTGGCGTCAGCGTTGCATCAGTGGGTCAGTCTACTGGGTGCAGTCGGATCGAGCGGTCTGTTGAGCTGATTTTTCTGAATCGATTTGAACCAGACCGACTTTTTTTTTCGAAATTCAATTTCAGACTCGTTTGAATTCTGTTTTGCGTAAAATTTATTTCATCTGAATCAAAAAAATAAGATCTTCATATTGGTGGTCTTCTTTCCTACATAAGATTAACAAAAGTATTAATTTTTAATAAAATAGATTAATTTATTTTATAATTTAATACTTTTATTAGTATATTTTTACCACTTATCACACCCCCCAACTTAGTCATTGCTAGTCCCTTAGCAATGTTTTATTTAATACCATATTTCAATAAGATTATCCATCACAAAGATAAAATCTAGGATTAAAGGTCAAAAAGTTTAGAAAATACTGCTAACTAAGCATTGAGCTTCAGAAGCAAATTTTTCAGTCAATACAATTAAAAACTTTCTTAGAGTACATCAAAGATCTATAGCACTTGTGTTCGTGATGACTAACTTTAGCATTTCAGTATTAAATTAAAAGAACAAAAGTATCCTCTCTTATCACCTATTTTGGTCAATTTTCTATACATTCTCAATTTTATACTCATGAATTAAGGTAGCTTTCACACTGCCTTTTCTTTTCTTTTCTTTTCTTTTTTACTGTGCTGAGCATCCTAGGCCTTTCCCTTCACATTTTACGTGAATTTTCCACACTTGACCTAGGTGCAGAGACCCAGTTACTAGGCTTTGGGCAATCCACATATACTCTGTCTTTCGCACTTTATTTTTAGGTAGATAGCTCTTTCCTTAAATTCAAGTTTCTTTGATTAGAATGTATATTAATTACCAATTTTTAGTGATAATTGAATCCTCAGTTGGCCTTATAATCAATACCTACTTTGCCTTGTTAGTGTGCATGTGCAATTAAAAAGTGCTAATAATCTTTTAATGACCTAAGTAGGCTGCTAAAAGTTGACCAACTAATCTACTTCTTTAACTCATTACATTCATTAGCAAATAATTCTATCTTTTATCACTTATCCAGTTTATCTTGCTCAAGATTTTCTTCTTGACACATGGTTATTTTTTTTTTTTATTTTTTATATTATTTTTTTATAATTTATTCTATTTATCTTAAAGGAGAAAGAAAAATAAAGGATGTAATAAAGGACAGGAAGGAATACACCTGATTTGGTTCAGTCTGGTTCTTTGGAGCTTTGAAATTTTGCTTGAGTTCTCATTGATTTTTCTGTGCAAAATTGAAAATACACACCAGAAGCAGTAAAAGAGCAACAATAAATTACTAGAAAAATAAAAGAAAAAAAAATGATCAAAACTAAAAAGAAAAGAAAAACAACCTATCTAGTAGTTCTGATTTATAGTCTTCAGCTTGACTTTCTTTGAGTTCTAAAGTGGATCAATCTGGTGCCACTTCAATTGGAATACTTTCATGTTTGATCGAGTCCTTCTTTCAATTTGACATTGCTCAGCTTTTATAGTCTCAAACCTATTTTCTACAGAATTCTCATATAATGGATTGTCAATAATATCAATTAGAAAAATAAGTTTGATTATCATCAGGATGTTTAGTATCTTTGAAAACATTAAAAGTAACTTGTTCATCTTGGACTCTAAGAATTAATTTTTCTTGTTGAACATCTATTAAAGCTCCTCCAGTAGCTAAAAAGGGTCTCCCTAAAATAAGGGGTACATCATAATCTTCTTCCATATCAAGAACAATAAAATCAACAGGAAAAATAAACTTGTTTACCTTTACCAAGACATCCTCCACTATACCTCTTGGATATTTAATGGATCTGTCGGCTAATTGAAGAGTAATAGTGGTAGGCTTTGGTTCTCCTAGACCCAGCTTCCTAAAAATAGAAAAAGGCATGAGATTAATGCTTGCTCCTAAATCACATAAAACTTTATCAAAACTACAATCACCAATAATGCAGGGGATAGTAAAACTCCCTGGATCTTTTAACTTCTATGGTAATTTATTTTGAAGTATTGCTGAGCATTCTTCATTCAAATTTATTCTCTCATGCTCCTTCAGCTTTTTCTTATTTGTTAAGATTTCTTTGAGAAACTTGGCATACCTGGGCATTTGAGTAATAGCATCTACAAAAGGAATATTAATATGTAAATTCTTTAAAATTTTGAAAAAGTTAGAAAATTTCGTATCTGGATGCTGTATTTATCTCTCTGGGAATGGTAGTGGCGGCACGTAGGGCTTCACATTTGGATCAGCAAATCGTATACCTGGAGACCATCCATCTACTGGTTGTTTTGGTGACTGACGAGTTTGAGTTGATGGTTCCTTATTTATAGTTGGCTCTTCAGTCTCTTTCTTCTGATGTAGCTCCTCTAACTTTGTACCACATCTTAGGATGATAGCATTGACTTGCTCCCTTGGATTTGTCTCCGTATTGCTTGGCAAGGATCCTTGAGGTCTCTCAGAGATTATCTTAGCCATTTGACCTATTTGCATCTCCAAGTTTCGAATTGCTGCTGTTTGGTCCTGCCTAAGTTTGGCTTCCAAATTTTTTATAGTTGCTTCTTGGTTTTGCATAAATTTGACCATCAGCTCTTCCATGTTGGACTTCTTTTCAGGTACTTGGAATCCCGAGGGTGGCTGTTGTGCTGCATTTTGATTGCTCCATGAGAAATTTGGGTGCTGCCTCCACCCTTGATTGTATGTGTTGGAGTAGGGATTGTTTTGTTGCGGCCTAAAAAAATTACCAATATAATTAGCTGTATCAGTTGTTTTAGCAAAAGGATTACCTGTCTGGCAATTGCTCGTATCGTGTCCTCCTCCACACAGGTCACAAGTAATGCTCTGAACATGCATAGCTGTTCCCTTTAAGTTGTTGACTTCGGCTCTAAGGGCTGCAATTTCAGCTAGTAAAGTTGGCACGCAATCTACTCCCTGCACAGCTGCTAGTCTTTTTGGCATCATGCGCTCTGTCTGCCATTGATAGCTATTTGATGCCATCTCATCGATCAGATCGAAGGCTTCTTCCTCTGTTTTTCGATTAATGGTTCCTCCTGCTGCTGCATCAATCATAGAACGATTAGTAGGAGATAAACCATTATAGAAAGTTTGTACCTGAAGCCATACGGGTAGTTGATGATGTGGACATCTCCTCAGTAGTTTCTTGAAATGCTCCCAAGCCTCATATAGTGTCTCCATGTCCATCTGCATAAAAGAAGTGATATCGTTGCGCATCTTAGCAGTCTTGGAAGGTGGAAAGTACTTGGCTAAGAATTTTTGGGCTAGGACATCCCAAGTTGTGATAGAACCTGCAGGAAGAGAATGAAGCCAATTTTTAGCTTTATCCCGTAAAGAGAAAGGAAATAACCTTAATCTAATAGCATCATCCGACACCCCATTAATTTTAAAAGTATCACAAAGTTCAAGAAAATTAGAAATATGGGCATTCGGATCATCATGCACGTGTCCACTGAATTGGACAGTTGATTGAATCATCTGGATCATCACCGACTTTATTTCAAAGTTGTTTGCTCGTACAGGTGGTCTCCTGATGCTCGAAGCTGCATCGGCTATAGATGGTGTGATGTAATCATTTAATGGATGATGTACTGGTCGAATAGCTTCATGCTGTCCTTCAGTCGCCATATCCAATCCTAGATTGATGTCGTTAGGATCTTCAGCTGCCATGTTTCTTTCTTGTTGTAGTCTTCTAATGGTTCTTTCAATTTCTGGATCTAAAGGTAGTAAGTTACTATGTCCAGTACGTGTCATGCACTGAAAATTTTTTTTTTTTAAAAATAATAAAAATTAAAAATAAAATTTCTAAAGTAAAGCTAGGATCAAAATTTTAATATTATTTTAGACACAATCCCGGCAACGATGCCAAAAACTTGATGCATGCTAATTTATAGCTATGGCAAGTGCACCAGTCGATCAAGTAATAAAGTGAATGAGTAGAGTATCGTCCCTAGAGGATTGAAAAATAAGTACTGAAAAGCTCTTTCCTATGCTTTATTTAGAAGATCGATTTATGAGAATAAGAAATTAAAGAAAAAATAAAAAAATAATTAAAAATTTTTAAGATTAAATAGAGAGAGTGTAATTATATTAGGGTTTTAAACTTCAAGAGCAATGGATTACTAAGGCAATCGGATTCACCAACTCAGTCAATATAATATTCAGGTTTTTAGATTAATTTTATTTCATGTGACGGTGGAGTTTCCTAATTTATTCACTATCCTTTGGTCCAGGCATAGCAAAACTATCAATATTTATTAATTATCCTTTGGTCCAGGTGTAATTTAAATAAATATTAATGCATTAAGGTTTTGTGAAATCCTCTAATTAAAATACTGCTGCGTCCAAAGCGCACTAAAATTTTTGCATGCATATGAATTCTAATTTAATTCATAATACAAGGTATATAATCAAGAAGCAATAACATAGATGTACTTGGTCCGTAACATCTATGTTCATCAGATCAATTAGAAGATGGCCAGTAATCTAAAAGCATTAAGATCAAATTTATATACTCCTCATAAATAAAATTTAAAATTAAAAATAATTCATACTGAATATTGCATCAAAAGAGTGGCTACACGTTAGCCTTAGTAAAAGAAAATTTAGTTCATGATAATAAGTTTAAAAATAATAAATAAAATAAAAAGTATAAAGAAATTAGACTATTTAATTACTGAAATTGGTTGTCTGTTGCTTTTGGTGTAGAAAACTTGATGAAGAAGAAGAGAAGCCCTTTGATCGATGTTCTGATTGTCGAAAGAAGAAAAGAAAAAAAAATAAAAGCCCTTCCTTTTCTCTCTCTCAAAAATCTTTATTCAAAACTCTCTCTGCCTCTCTCTTCTCTTTCTATCTCTCTCTTCTCTCTCTTAAAATTTTCTTCCCAAAACCCTCTATATCTTTTTTTTCTCTCTCCTTCTTGGCAACAACAAGGCTAAGAGGTGGATTTTTGGAAGAAATTCTAACTAAATTAGGTCTAAACCTCTTAACAAAAGTCAAATTAAGACCCTGGATGATTCTAGCCTTCAGATCAGCATCCAATAGATCAAAAATTGCTTAAAAAACCTTTAAAAATATCCCAGATCAAGTAGAAATTCATGGTAGCCATTGGATCAATCTTTGGATTGAATCTGGACCGTCAGATCGCATACAAAGAAGCCTCCGATTCTTAGTTTTAAAGTCGAGATGAATCTCAGCCGTTGGATCTCGATCAGGCTATGGATGTCATTCGTCAGTGCATGCATTTCAGCCATCCGATCAAATCTCAGTGAAAGGCGCCCGTCGGATCAAACAAAATTCCCAAATCACCCTCTGTAGACCATGCACGAGCCCGGTGTTGCGTGGACCACCGCATTCTTCAGCCAATCAGTGCGCACTTCTCCATGTGAAATCTCCAAAATGCCCCTCCAAACGATCCACTATGCACCATGAAAAATACTAACATCAGCTTGGCATCAGCATTGCATCAGCGGGTCGGTCTGCTGGGTGCGGTCGGATCGGACAGTCTGTTGAGCCGATTTTTCTGAACCGGTTTGAATTGGACCAGCTTTTTTTTTTGAAATTCAATTCCAGGCTCATTTGAAGTTCATTTTGCTTGAAATTTATTTCATCTGAACCAAAAAAATAAGATCTTCATATTGGTTGCCTTCTTTTCTACATAAAATTAACAAAAGTATTAATTTTTTAAAAAATAAATTAATTTATTTTATAATTTAATATTTTTATTTGTGTATTTTTACCACTTATCAATTATCTTGAACCTGATTGGATCTAGTCCAAATCAATCAAACTAGATTAGCTCAATTGATGACATTCAGACCCAAACTCTTATTTGTGTGATCCAGTTAGATTCAGTTCTGTATGGTAATGAGATATGTCGTGATCTCCATCATCGACATTATTGAAATACCTTTTGATGGATTAGAGCTTTTTTGATTCATCCAATTAAAATGATCGATCATCAAAATCATTTTAATTGCTTCCAAAATCTACCAGTGACACCTAGCAGTATATGGTGGCAACCCATTAGAACTAAAAATGAATCTCTCGATGCAGCTACTTGTGTGATTGGATTCTTCTATCTTGAGCTCCGACAGGATTAGGATTAAGGTAAACTTGTCAAACCCAATATCTGTCATATGAATTAATCATTCAATTCGAGTCCCATATGAAACCCTTATAGAAACTCTTTCTATCATCTTCACTCTGCCATGGCCATGGGCTTATGGACTTAATTCTCATGATCATCATAGGGCTACTCCTCATCTATCGAGGTAGATAGATTTTTTATTAGTGCAATCCAATTCCTACAATGAACGTACTATAGCCAACATATACCTCAGGATTCTAAATGGCTAGGAGACCAAGTTATGGTGTAGTCAAACTACAATACCCTTAAGGTAATTGTCGATACATCTCAGGTCAACAAACTAGATACACTACTGTAACATCGAGCCAGTCATCGACGAGAAGGTAGACTTCCTTGTGAATGCTCGTGGTGGTCACGCTCAGTGTCCTTATTCTCTAACGAGTACCTGTACTCTCACTCCAGTGTCTCCATATCATAGACTCAAGATATATCTATCCTAAGAAAGTGATCGAACACCAATCTTTCGGATCGATCATCATCCTTGTGATGATCCTATGGTCAGGAGCAGTTTATGAGTTAATTATGAAAATTTATGTCTTAAATTTTTAACTCTTGAAAATATGAATTGTCATTACCATTAACTCAAAGGATGTATTACAGACACTTTTAAATACACATTATGATAGAAAATAATTTATTTATTAATTTATAATTAAAATTATAAAATTATTCTTACAAGTGTATTATAAGTGATAGTCAATCTAGCTTCTAGGGTACATATCTAACACGTAGCTCTCGAATTAGGGGAGCCTGAAGTTCGATGGGATCGATTCCTGCATGATTTTTTGAAAGAAAGGAGGGTCGGTGTAAATGTTGTCCTGGTGAGCTGGGACGGCATGGCAGAGCTCCTCTATCTACCGATCCATGTCCTAAAGCTTTTGATCAAGAGAATTATCTCGATCGTGGATCTCGATGGACTTCCAACTGTAGATGGGAAAGGCTCTTCTGAAGAAGAATCATGGTCTGAATAGAGATCTTCTACCTTCCATTCTCTTTTCTAGGAGTAACAGGTCTACTGACCCAAGTATGTCTTCTTGTGGTCGGCTCTTGGAATTTCAGTGGGAGGTTTTTCGACTGGGCTGCTGTCAGGGGCTGTTGCATGGCTTGCACCATTTCGATGAGACCGCAAACCTACTGTACCAGCAGATTGAATTACTCCAGATCCACCATGGCCACCATTGGAGGAGGTGGAGATGCTGGTGATGGTGTTGGCACAAGCAGATTTGGCTCAAATCTGACGATAGAGGCGATGGATCTCTGGGTAGTTGTCTTCTTTGGGGGAATTTTGGAGACTAAGAATGATTAAATGGAGATGGATCTTGAAGAAGAGAACAATCAGAATCGATTGAACACTCCTTTTAGAATAAGAGCTTAATTTGCCCTTCTTCTAGTGCCAATCATATTAGTGCAGAATCTAGTTGACGTCAGAATAAAGCTAGAGTCAAAAGAGATGAGGTCGCCACCAAAGACTTGCAAAATAAAGTCCTGATCGAAGTCGAGATGGTGGCTTCGGTAGGACCATCCGATGATCGAGTCAGCTATTCTAGCCAACAGAAATAGAGTGCTCAGAAAATTGATCAGAGTGATGGAAAGAAAAATCAGAGCCCCTAGAAAATATATCTAGAGGATCCCTTTTATAAATGAAGCCTATAACAAACTGATGGTGACAGTTGTAACTGCCTGATAGTGGATTGTTCAAAGCCACGTGGGATTTGTTATGGAAGATGGTATCCCTTATCATGACATGCCAGTCCGTTGGGATTTAATAGTTGGAATCCAGAAGGAGTAGACATTTATAGTGAAGAGCTCTGAGTCACAATAGTTTCAGAGAGTTTTCGACTCCTTCAAGAACGTCCACATGCAGGTTGGTCTTTATTAAGTTGGTAGCCGGATTCATGTGGATGATGGGGTCCTTCTAGATGATTGAAAGGAGATCAACTGGAAGGAGGTCGACTGGAAGGAGCTTACCTAGCGACTGGAAGGAGATCGACTGAAAAGAGGTCAGCTGAAGAAAGTTTGCCTAACAACTAGAAGAAGATCAACTGGAAGGAGGTCGGCTGAAGGAAGCTTGCCTGGCAATTGGAAGGAGATTGACTGGAAGGAGATAGAAGGAAGCTTGCCTAGTGACTAGAAGGAGATCGACTGAAAGGAGGTCGGCTAAAGGAAGCTTTCCTAGTGATTGGAGGGAGCTCATTCGGAAGGCATTCGATAGGAGGAGTTCATCTTGCAGGAGGATGACTTAAATCCTGTTATTCACTTTCAATCAAAGGATAGGGTTAGTATAGCAATAGTTCTTCTTCATCATTCGAGATCATGCCATCTAACTTCGATGTGCTTTTGGATGGTTTTGTAGCATGAACTCCACTCCGAGGAGATTGACAAATCTCAACAGGAAGGAGGTCGGCAGACAAGGACTTCGGTGAGGTGTATTTTGCCCCCGATAGGCGTTTTGGGCAACTAGATGGAGCCTAGAAAGAATATTGCTGGAGGAGACGGGCCTGAAGGAGTTCGAAAGGCATACGGCTGGGAGAAGCCCTTCGGACAACTGCCAAAAATTCGGCTAGAAGGAATCTACTTGGCGATTGGCGAGAACTTGGTTGGTGGTTGCTATGGGTGGATGACTATGATACTCTTGCAACTCATCCGCTCCTTCGAAGCTCAGTCATTCTCGAGGCCGTCTGAAGGCTGATAAAAGAAAGAGGAGGCCCTTTTGCTTGCATATTCAAAGTTCTTGGTGTGAGAATTCATAGGTCCACCACTCTTTATAGGTTACAAAAGTTCATCCAGGGAGAAGTTCTATCGATTCAATGTCGATCCAATATTGAACAATCTAGATGGATTCTAGTTGGGAAAAGGTTCTAGTAGCTTTAAGGTCGGCTAGGCCAGACTGCATTGGAACCGAAAACTCGACTGCTTGGAGGGTTGCCATCACTGTTTAAGCTCGTCTGGGTGAAACACGTAATGCCTTATAGGTTCTGGAGTCATTGATCGAAGTTTGTCATAGTTGTTGTCGCCGGACAAGGATGCCTTAAGACTCGAGATCTTGTTGGACTTTGACAGGAAAGGTTTTACCCCCAACACATATGATAAATCCTTCTTTATCAACTGAGTGTGGTTCTAAGATCTTCATCATAATTTAGGAGTTTGTTTAAGAAAGATAGAACTTTTATAATGAATAAGTCAAATAACTATTATTATATAATAATTCATACATTAATTCTAATCATCTACAACTTAGATGATTGATTTTAGGATATATTTCCTAACAATGCTTCGGGCCTAGCATGTTCAGTAATAATCGCCACCTAGCGACCCTTGGCTAACCATGACAATTCTTGGATGTAACATTTCACCTAGCCCAAGAGACACAGATGCACTATTCCATCCAAAGGAATAAGGAGGTGACATGTGTCCCTAGTAGGGCCAGCAGGGCCAACATGACATACTCCCTTCTTCCGACCCAGTCCTAGTTTGGACTCAAAAGTAGGGAGGCATATGATATAGATGAAAAATTTTATCTCGATTGAAGCTGATGCACTTGCCTTCGTTGGTGCTGAGGTACATGTAGCCTCGGTCCTAATCGACCTCAGTTCTAGCTTACTCAAGGCACTTATATACACCGACCTTAGCAAATGTAACAAAAAAGGTTGACCCTGGTTTCATATGGTTTCTCGAATCTTGTGATCACCAGTAATAGCTAATGATGATCAGATAAGGCAATGAACAACCCCTGAATCCTGCCAAATCAAGTCGGCAATATCGGGGACATTGCACCCAAAATGGTAGGTATACACCCCAATGCTCCTTCCCTCTGCATATTGGCCTTTACTTATAAAAGCAAGTTGATAGGGGACCCAAGGTAAGTGGAATCCCTCTCATGCTTACTCCTTTCCATCTTTTATAGACTTCTAACTTGAGCATTGCAAAGTCTCTGCCGTAGCCAACTTCGGCTAGTGACTTGTTGTAGGTATAACTATCGTTGTCCTTAGTCACCACCCACCTTTAGCCAAGCTGACTCGAGCCAAGGGATTTGCAGCAACACAACTCATCAGGCAAAATGTGAAGAAATAATGAGCAAGAATCAAAAAATGCATAATGCTCATATATAAGTAAAGATCAAACTAGGATGATCAAGGTGGGACCATAAAGTGCTGCTATACACTGGCAAGTGCCATATCTTTTATCCTTTCTAGATGTTATTTTTTCATATATATATATATGATGGAAAAAATCTAGGGTTCCATGCATAGATTTCAATTTTTTTAAAAAAATCACATAGCAGAAGACTCAGATTAATCATATTAATCTAATTAATGCATGTAAAAATACCTACATCTAGGATCTTATGACATGATATAAGCATATAATAAATCTGAAAATAAATAACCTGCATAGGTATTGAACATATCAATACTGATCTAGATCTAATCTAGTAGGATGTAGAGATCAGATCTCTATACCTTATCGTGGTTGAGAACACCGCTGCTAATTTTCATGGTTTGAGAACGTCGCCCAAAGCCACATAGGACATCTAGCCTTTATAGGTTGTCCACATGAGGCTTCTATATAGATTGGAGGTTCACTGATCGAAGATCCACGTAGCGTGCTAGCATCTTGTAGATCTCTCCAATGGTTGATCTTGAATCTTCTTCTTCAAAACTCTTGGACCTTCCAAGAGATGAAGAACATGAGGAGGACTTCGGAGAGAAGATCTTCCTCTCTAATGTCTCAAAGATATGTGAAAGAAGGAAGAAGAAAAGCTCTAGAGATGAAACCCTTTCTTCTCTTCTTTCTTTTCTCTCACTAGGACAACCTAAGATGTTATCCTAAATAAACCCCACACCCCTAAGGCACTTGCACCCAATAAACCCATGCCCAACACCTTATCTCTCGGTGAATAATCTCTAAAAATTCCATGCCAAAACTCCTCTTATATAGGAAGAAAAGAAAGAGTCCTTGTCTAGGTCAAATACCTAGAAAGGTAAGCTTCCAATGTAAGAAATTTTGGGTCGCCCAACTTTTGGGCACCACCATATTTTTCTTGGACATGAGATTCCTAAAAAGAGCACACAAGATATTCCTTTTTCCACCAAAGAAACTTAGATCAAATCTGATTAAAAAAGGCAAAATGGTTGGATAGAGTTTTAGATTTAACAATCTCTATCAAATAGAGTTCTAGGTCAAAACAACTTACTTGTTTTGACCTAGTCCAAAACTAATTTCCAAACCAGAGACAAGGGGATGCATGCGGATCTCTTTGCAATGAGAAAACACACACAAATAATCAAAAGAAAGGATGTGGGCATGGGGAGTCTTGGCGCTAAGGAAGAGAGAGAGTCCTAATCCAACTGGGCTCTTTAGTTTTCTTTGGTCAAACTAAATTTTAAATCCAATTAAATTAGGATTAGTGCAACCTAATTAAGAAAAATTCTAATCTAACTAGAAGCCCATTTAAATTTAATTAAATCATATTTAATACTGATTTAAATCTTAATCTAATTAGAAATTAGGTGCACACAAGTCCTAATTGAATAGGAAATTGATATTCTTTGTAATTGACTTATCTCATAAATCAATTAGACTTTATCTAATCAAGTCCAAACCAAACCAAATTAAATCTCATTCAATTAGACTCGACCTCAGTCCTAATACTCAATTAAATTAAGTCAATTAGTAATCCAATTGCTAATTAATCCTCCTACGATATTTACACTAGGTCAAACATCAATCGTATTAACTATTTGATCCTAGAACAATTCACAATCATTAATCAACTATCTAATCAGATAGAAACCTCTTATGTATGTAATCTTAGATGTTCGAACCTAAGCTGGTAGTATAGAAATAAATTCTTATACCAATCAAAGTGACCATCTAGCAATGGTATCCGACATCCAGATAGGTCAAATATATGTATAGCAACATTCTAGAACCTATCAAATATGGTTAATATATAATTCATCTCTTTGATTTCTATATTTAGGATATCTCAGAGTTAAATTGTCAATCCTAAAAAAGTACATCCATAATGCATCTCAATGCAATAAGTCCTATGACTCCTCACAAGGACTATCTTGGCCAAGATTTTGCTAAATTAAAATATAATTCAACATAGCTCCTGAAACTAGGAGTGATCAATTTCATCTTGACTCACTCACTGACTTTACAAGTACTTAACTATGCCAAAAAATCTTTTATCACTAAATTAAAAATTCAGATAGTCCGATACCAAAGTATAATAAGTTGCTTGCAAGTCATCAAGGTGATCTCAAGTCGGAGGGATGCTTATACCTATATTCCTTCGAAGCAAATCTTCATAGTAAAATGCTCCAAAGTTGATCACATTCAATGATGACATACCCCTACATCTCACCTACATGCCATACTTGAAGAAAAAATATAGGATTTCTAGCATATATTTTGAAACTTTTACAAAATTCTAACAATAAAAGCAGAAGATTAATCCAATTAATCTATAAAATATGCAAATAAATCCTAGATTTAGAATCTAATGACATAATTTATATATGCATATAAATCTAAAAATTAAATATTAAATAAAAATATGGATATTAATCATATCAACATCAAACAACACTAGATCTAATCTAATAGGAGAAAGAGATCGCATTTCTTTTATCTTTTGCAAGTCAAAATATTCACTTACTTATCTAAGGTTGAAATTATCACTTTGAGCCACACATGCATCCAGCCTCTACGAGAAAGTCACATAAAGTCTTGATCTTGATCCGAAGTCTAGTAATTGAAAATTAGCATAGTATGCTAACACTATGCTGATCTTTCTTTGATGATTGATGGTGAATCTCCTTCTTCAAATAATCTTGGACTCTCTAAGGACCAAAGAGGAGATGGGAGGATCTGAGAGAGAACCTCTTCCTCACCTTTTTCTCTCAAAAAGAAGTGGAAGAAGATCTAATAATAAAATCCTAGAGAAGACCCTTTTTCTCTATTCCTTTCCTCTCACCTGGATGCAACATCTTTTGTCTTTATAAAGTCCCACGCCCTAGACCCTTTTGACCCCAAGGTTCTCATGCCTAAATGCTCTCTCTTTGTTAGAAATTTTGTAGAAATTTTAGCCTCTAACTCCCTTTAAATAGAGAGATAGAGAAGAGTCCTTATCTAGGTCAAACACCTAGAAAAAGTATGTCCTATTAACACAAGATTGGGGCACCCAACTCTTGGGCGCTTCCTCAAAATTTCCTAGCATGGAATCTAGGGAATTGGCGCATATAATTTCCTTCTTTTGCACCAAAATTATTAGAAATAAATCAGGATAAATGGTGCCATACATGGACAAGAATTTGGGTTTCAACAAAAGCTATCAAATAGAGTTTGAAAACAAAACAACCATCTTGTTTTGACTTGGTCCACAACCAAATACCATGTAAGAGAGATAGGGGGCTTAGTGGCATCCATGGAGTACCTGGGCATGAGTGGTTTCATACAAAAATCAAAGAAAAAGGGGTGTGGGGTGGCTTGGTGGCACAAGAAGAGAGAGTCCCAGTCAGACTGGGACTCCTTGTTTTGACTTGATCCAAATAATTTTTGAACCCAATTAAATCAAAACTTATGCAACCTAATTAAAGATGATCTTAATCCAACTATAAGCATAATTAAATTAAAATAAATTAAATTTAAATCTAGTTTAATTTCTAATCAAATTAGAAAATAAGTGCACTCAAATCCTAATTAAACAGGAATTTATTCTTCCTTATAATTGGCTTATCTCATATACCAACTAGACTTGATCCAATCAAGCCCAAACCAAATCTAATTGAATCATATTTAATTAGACTTAATCTCAGCCCTTTGGCTTAATCAAATTAAGTTAATTAGCAATATGATTGCTAATTGATCCTCCTTCAATACTTGCACTAGGTCAAACATTAATTATATTGAATGTTTAACTCTAAAATAATTCTTAATCGTCGATCAACCATCCGATCAGATCGAGATCTCTAATGTGTGTGACCCCATAGATTTGAACCTAAGCCTAAAGTATAGGAATAAATTTTTGTACCAATCAAAGTGATCATCTAACAATGGTATCTGATGGCCGAATAGGTTGAATGTGTAAAGAAACACTCTTAGAATCCATTTGGATATGATTTTTATATAATTCATCCTCTTAACCTAAATGCTCATAGGACAACTCAAGATTAAACTATCAACCCTGAATAGGTCATCCACATTATATTTGAAAATACCATATCCATCTTATGGATTATCCTGACCAAGATTTTGCTAAATTAAAATACAGCGATGCATTATCTCCAAACTTTTAAAGTGGTCAATCCCATCTTGATCACTCACCAACTTCATAAATACTTGACTATGCCTAGAAACCTTCCTTAACTAAATTAGAAATTCAGATAGTCTAGCACCAAAGTATAGTGAGTTGCTTGCATGCCACTGTGGTGATCTTAAGACCAAGGGACACTTATACCCATATCCCATCAGAGCAATTCTCGACAGCAAAATGCTCTGAAGTTGGTCATATTTAGTGATGATGTATCCCTACATCTCACCTATATGCCATACTAGTATCTCTACACTCCTTCGTTAAAAGGATAACCAATCCATATAGCACCCAATGACCTACACTCAATAAATATTGTCATTCTATTTAATAACATATCATTTGGTCACGAACAATTTAAGGATTAATTAATAAATCTTCTTTTTATCGAATCTCAATAGTCCTAAAGACTTCATCATAATACAGAAGTTCATTAAAAAATGTTCATTTATGATGAAAAATTCTAGAATAAAATTTTATTCAATAACAAATCATTTATATTTACAAAATAGCACAGCTATCAATAGTTTGATGATTAACTTTGGTATATATTTTCCAACAACTTTCATTTATTCTAAATCCACTTAGTACAATATCTAATACCCATCTTCGACTTGCAGTGGTCAAACTCCTTTACCACCAAGGCTTTAGTGAAAGGGTCATTCAAGTTCTCCTTTTTATTAATCTTCTAAAGATCGACGTTATCTCAATCCATGATCTTTTGGATCAGGTGATAGCGGTGCAGTACGTACTTTATCCACTAGTGTGTCTTCGGTTCTTTCATCTGAGCAATAGCTCTAGTGCTATTATAGAAGAGCATAATCGAACCATCTTGGAATGGTGCTCCTTTAAGCTCGATGATAAATTTTCTCAGCCACATCGCTTTCTTCACAATATCTGATGCTGCAATGTACTCCGCCTTGCAAATTAAGTCTACCATAGTGTGCTACTTGAAACTCTTTCAGTAGATGGCTCCATCATTTAGGATAAATACACAACACGATATGCTTCTACTATCATCATAATCAGATTGGAAGCTGGAGTCTGTCAATGCCATAAGTTTCAAATCTAACTCACCATAAATCAACCACTAGTCCTTAGTATTTCTCAAATACTTAAAGATGGTTTTTACAACCTTTCAGTTGTTCTCTCCTTGATCAAATTGGTATATACTTGCTACTCCTAGTGAGTATACCATATCTGATCTTATACATGTCATAACGTACATGATAGATTCTACTATCGAAGTATATAAAATTTCACTCATATGCTCTCTCTCTTTGGGAGTATTGGATAATCCTACTAAGAGAGATTTTATGGCCTATCAAAAGATAGCCCTTCTTGAAATTCTCCATGCTGAACCTCTTTAACATAGTTTTTATGTACGTTGACTGGGATAACCCAAACATCTTCTTAGATCTATCCCTATAGATTTTCATCTTTAGGATATAGAATGCTTCACCCAAGTCCTTCATGAAGAACTGAGATGACAGCCATACTTTTATTCCCTATAGTGCGAGGACATCATTTTTGATTAAGAGAATATCATCAACATACAAGATAAGGAATACCACTATTGGACCATTTGCCCACTTTTAAATGTAGGGCTCTTCTCCATTTGAAGCCATACATTTTGATCATCTTATCAAAACACATGTTTTAACTCCGAGATGCCTACTTTAATCCGTAAATGGATCTTTAAAGCTTGCACACCTTGGACTTATCTATGGATATGAACCTCTTAGGTTGTATCATATACTCCTCTTCGATTAGCTATCCATTCAGAAAAAATATCTTCACATCCATCTGCTAGATCTCATAGTCCAGATGAACAACTATCACAAGTATAATTCGAATAAATTTGAGCACAGCCACAGGAAAGAACATCTCATTATAGTCAATACCATAATGTTGAAGATATCACTTGGCAATTAGACTAGCTTTATAGGTCTCCACCTTCCCATCCATGTTCCTTTTTCTCTTGAAGACCCACTTATATCCATGGGTTTAACCCCTTCAGGTGGGTCAACTAATGTTCACACATCATTGACCTTCATGGACTCCATCTTAGATTTCATGATTTTAAGTCATTTCTTAGAATCAGATCTTTGTATTGCATCCATGTAAGTGATTGGATCCTCATCATTCTCATCAAATTTGATGGGATCACTATCTTGGACCAAGAAATCATAGTATCTATACAGTTGACATCGTATTCTACTGGACCACCTTAATGGTGTAGGTACATTAAGCTCTAGATTTAATCTAATCAAATTCGACTCTAATTCAACTAACTATGTCGGCTTTTCTACCTATTGAACTTCCTCAAGTTTAACTTTAGAGGCAATAATTCTTTCACCAAGAAACTCTCTTCCTAAAAAGATTGCCTTAAGGCTGACTAACATCTTTTGTTCATCAATAAGATAGAAAATATATCCTTTGGTTTCTTTTGGATATCCTATAAAAGTATACTTGTCAGACATAGGTTCAAGTTTATCTATCATTAAATATTTGACATAAATCAAAGACCCTTAGATCCTAAGGTGTGAAAATACTAGCTTATGCCCTATCCATATCTTATATGGAGTTTTAACTATAGACTTACTCAAAATCCTATTCAAAAGATCGTAAGTCAATTCGAGTGCATATTTTCAGAAGGACATAGGCAAGATGGCAAAATCCATCATAGATCGAACCATATCTAATGAAGTCTGATTCCTCCTTTCGGACATGCCATTATGTTGTGGTATCCTTGGAAGAGTCCATTGGAAGAGAATCTCATCCTCTCCTAAATATGTGAAAAACTCACTAGAAAGGTATTCACCACCTCAATTAGATTAAAGAGTTTTAATACTCTTTCTAGTTTATTTTTCTACTTCATTTCAAAATCATTTGACTATTTTAAATAAATCTGACTTGTGTTTCATCAAGTATATATACCCATACCTGGATAGATCATCTATGAAAATGATGAAATAGAAATATCCTCCTCTAGCACTTATGATCATAGGTCCACATACATGAATATGTACTAGATCTAAGAGCTCAATGGCTCTCTCATCTTTTCCAATAAAAGATGACTTGGTCATTTTTTCAAGAAGACAAGACTCATAGGTTTGAAGTGATTCATAATCACTGACTTTGAGGATTTCCTCTTGAGTCAACCTATTTATCCTATTCTTATTGATGTGACCTAACCTATATTGCCATAGATAGACATCAGACACATTATCTAATCTAAGATGCTCACTAGTGGAGTAGACTATACTAACAAATTATGATAATAAATAAATTTTATTATTCAAATATCCAGAAAAGATTATAACATCATTCAAAATGACATCATAAAATTTCTTCTTTATTAAAATTTTATAATTATTTTTGGTCAAAAGGCTTATAGAAATGATATTCAATAAACTAGGACAAAAGTGATGATCACTAAGAACAATAAAATGAGACTCAAATAGAAGTTTCATGATCCCTAATGCTAGAATTGGAACTTGTCTTCCATCTCCAACGTTTAGGAATCTTTTGCCTTGCTCGAATCTCCTACTAATCTGCAACCCTTGCAATAAATTGCAAATATGGTAAGGGCTTTCGATATTCAATACTAAGTCAGTAATATCATAAATAAAAAAATTGCAAGGAGTTATCATATAAGTACCTTATCTAGCAACTATTTGCTTCTTTCACGGCCTGTTCGGATCTAAGAGGACAATGTACTGAAGATAGTTCCTCTTCTAATGCCCTTGCTTCTTGCAAAAGAAGTACTTTGCTTGACTCTTATTGCGTTTGGACTTCTTTGTCTAGCCCTGCACTGATGTCCCAGCCTAAACTTGCACCTTCTTGGATTTCTTCTTCTTATTCTTCTTTTCTTTCTTAAAGGATCGAAAACTAGAAGAAGACTCTCCCACTAAGTTCACCAACTTCTTGTGGAGCTGGTGATCCTTCTCAAAGTTCTGAAGTAACCCTAGTAACTCGTGGTAGTTAACTTTAGGCTTTGTTATTCCATAATGAGTACAGAAAGGAAGATAAGACTAAGGTAGTGAGTTTAGAATTACATCCTTTCCTAGCTACTCATGTAAGAAAAAGCTGAGCTTGCTCAAATGCTCAATTATCTCGATCATGTACAATACATGATCAATGATTGAAGCTCCATCTCTCATCCTAGCATTGAAGATGGCATAACTAGTCTTATGCCTCTCAATGTCATCGGGTGTGCCAAAAGACATGTTCAATACTCAAAGCATGTCTTCTAGTTGAGCTGACTCGAACCTATGACTAAACTCATTGCTCATAGCCACCAGCATGATGAAACACACCATGGTTCGGTCATTGAGCCACTTCTGATAAGTATCTTAGATCGACCCACGTGTATTAGGAGCTGACTTCTCAGGTGTCGAATCTATCAAAATGTACAAGATCCATTTATGCTCTAGGATAATCTTTAACTTACGGTACCAGCTATCAAAGTTGAGTCCCACCAACTTGTCATTATCCAATAATGATCGGAGTGATAAAGTAGTAGCCATAACTGCACAAAAAAAATAAAACTTAATTAATAAATAATTTATTAAACCTAAAGATTTAGATTTTAATTAAAAGATTATTCTACTATTTTAGATGAATTGGTAGCCTCTACCTCCAATTCAAGAAATTATTCTAATTTCTTAGTAGGTACTACAATCCACATAGACTGTGCACAAATCCAACTTTGGCCAATCAACCCATGTACATATACGAGTAGGTTTATAACTAATTATTTCTCTAAACAACTTCTAGTAATTAAATTTTACCTCAATCCCTAGTCAGTAGGCTTTGGTCTCCACCGAAAAGGTCCAATCAGATCCAACCATTAACATGCCAGCACTTGGTCCATCTAATCAATGAATGATTAAGCACAACTTTAGTTGATCAATCTAACCACCATTTAGAGAGACGTGATCAAAAAATTATATTATGAATGATAATTTCATTAGCCGATAAGCACCAAGCCTTTGGACCTCTAGTGATTATCAAACTAATGGATCTATTATCACTCACTTAATGGAAGGCTATGATCTAGATATCACCATAACTATTTTATTTTAAAGGATATAATAATTTTAGAAGATTTGGTTAATTTATTTTTAAAAAAGAAAGATAGATGAATCAGCTAATCTTGATCCTCTCACTAACTTCACCAAATCATATTAAAGGAGACCATAGATAGGCTATTCTAGGAGCACCTAAATCAGCCATTAACTTGTCAAAGATCGAATTAGTACGAGTAGCTCCCAATTAATGACCACTAGTCATAAACTGCTAGACTTACCTTAGATACCAACTAGTTAATTAGTTTTAATTGGATCAACCTAATAGTTTGGGCTAGACCACTTAGCTAAGAATCAAGTATATTTAGTTTTCGTTAAAGACATGTACTTAACCAACTACAACTATTATAATTGATATATAGAATTTTTGACCTAATCAAAGATAATATTTGATTAGATTTAGTCAATTCTCTAATTAAGTCCATTCTTTAATCTAATCTTACATCTAACCCACTTAATGGATCTAATTTTCTCTAACCCATTAACCCAAGTATTATAATTTTTGACTTAGGATCTCCAATTCACAATCCTAAATAGTTAATAAACAACTCTTAATTCTTAATTAAGTTTTGCGCTAATGGTTGGAGTTCAGCATTTTAAAAATAATTTATATATATATAATATTTTTATAACTTGATTTTACCAACTAGTTATATGTTTGACTCATAATCAATATGTAAGTAACATAAACATAAATCTACTTTAAATCTAATCTAAACATATTCATGATTATGAACATCTAATTGAAACAATTTCAATTTTAAACAATCATAAATCATCTTAGATCAAATCTAATATATTTATGATCATAAAAATTAGATTGAAATACTTTCAATTTAAATCATAAAATTTTTTAGATCAAATCTAAAATTTTATGATTAGAGCTTTGGATTAGCACGTACTAAGACAATCTTTATACTGTAAAGGATAAACCTTATAGCAGGACAACCTTATAAAATTGGTCCGTGCAATCTAAAATTTATTATTTTTAAATTTAAATAATTTTAAATTTAATTAATCATAAATCAACTTAGATCATATCTAATATATTTATGATTAAGATTTAGATCATCATGAACTAGGATAACCATTTTACTGTAAGGGATAAATCTTACAGCAGGACAATCTTATAAGATTAGTCCATGCAATCTAAAATTTAATTTTAGATTATAATTTAGATCAAATCTAAATAATAATTTTAAAACATACAAAGAAATCATGTCATAAAATATCTAAGCTCAGATACCAATTAATAGAAAAATTTAGGATTTCTAGCATGTATTTTGAAACTTTTTCAAAATTCTAATAGTGGAAGAAGAAGATTAATCCAATTAATCTACAAAATATGTAAATAAATTTTATATTTAGGATCTAATGATATGATTCATGTATGCATATAAATCTAAAAATTAAATTTTAAATAAAAATATGGATGTTGATCATATCAACATTAAACAACACTAGATCTAATCTTGTAGGAGAAAGAGATCGCATCTCTTTTACCTTTTGCAAGTTAAAATCTTCATTTGCTGATATGAGACTGCGGTTATCACTTTGAGCCACACACGTGTTTGGCCTCTATGAAAAATTCATATGAAGTTTCAATCTTGATCGAAAGTCCAGCAACTGAAAATCAGCACAGTGTGCTAGCACTGTGTTGATCCTTCTTTGATGGTTGATGGTGAATCTCCTTCTTCGAATAATCTTAGACTCTCCAAGGACCAAAGAGAAGATGAGAGGTTCTGAGAGAGGTCTTCTTCCTCACATTTTTCTCTCAAAAAGAAGTGGAAGAAGATCTAATAATAAACCTTAGAGAAGACCCTTCTTCTCTATTCCTTTCCTCTCACCTAGACATAACAACTTGTGCCTTTACAAAGTCCCATGCCCTATACCCTTTTGACCCCAAGGTTCACATGCCTAAACCCTATCTCTTTGTTAGAAATTTTGTAAAAATTTCAGCCTCTAACTCTCTTTAAATAGAGAGATAGAGAGGAGTCCTTGTCTAAGTCAAATACCTAGAAAAGGTAGGTCCTATTAAGATAAGATTGGGGCACCTCCTTCAAATTTTCTAGCATGGAATCTAGGGAATTGGCATACATAATTTCCTTCTTTTTCACCAAAATTATTAGGAAAAAATCAGGATAATTGGTGCCATACATGGATAAGAATTTGGGTTTCAACAAACTCTATCAAATAGAGTTTGAAATCAAAACAACCACTTTGTTTAGATTTGGTCCACAACCAAATACCATGTAAGAGAGATAGGTGACTTAGTGGCATGTGTGGAGTACTTGGGCATGGGTGGTTTCATGCAAAAACCAAAGAAAAAAGGGTGTGGGGTGGCTTGGTGGCCCAAGAAGAGAGAGTCCCAGTCAGACTGGGACTCCTTGTTTTGACTTGATCCAAATAATTTTTGAACCTAATTAAATCAAAACTTATGCAATCCAATTAAGGATGATCTTAGTCCAACTAAAAGCCTAATTTAATTAGATTAAATTAAATTTAGATCTATTAGATATGTATTCTAGAAGTCAGATTGGCTGACACTTGTAATACACTTCTAAGGGTAATTTTATAATTTTGACTATAAATTAATAAAAAAATTATTTTCTATCATAGTGTGTATTTAAAGTGTCTGTGATATATTCTTTGGATTAATGGTAATGATAATTTATATTTTTAAAAAGTTAAAAATTTAAGACATGAATTTTCATAATGAACTCACAAAACTGCTCCCGATCGTAGGATTATCATGAGGATGGTGATTGATCTGATAGATTGGTGTACGATCGCTTTCTTAAGATAGATAAGTCTTGAGTTTATGGTGAGGAGGCACTAAAGTGAGAGTATAGGTACTCATTAGAGGACGAGGGCACTGAGCGTGACCATCTCAAGTAGTCATAAGAGAGTCTAGCTTCTCATCGATGACCGACTCGATGCTGTAATGGTGTGTCTGGTTCTTTGATCTGAGATGCATCGGTAGTTCACCTTGAGGGTGTTATAGTTTGACTATACCATAACTCAATCTTCTAGCCATTCGAAATTCTGAGATATATGTTGGCTATAGCATGTTCATTGTAGTAATTGGATTGCACCAATAGGAGATCTATCTACCTCAATAGATGAGGAGTAGCCCTATGATGATCATGAGGTTGAATCCATAAGCCCATGGCCATGACAATGTGAAGATGATAGAAAGAGTTTCTATTAGGATTTCACATCAGACTTGAATTGAATGATTCATTCAAAAGATGGATCTTGGGTTTGATGAGTTCACCTTAATCCTAATCCTGTTGGAGCTCATGATAGAAGAATCCAATCACATAGGTAGCTACACCGAGAGATTTACTTTTAGTTTTGATGAATTGCCACCATATACTGCTAGGTATCAATGGTAGATTTTGGGAGCAATTAGAATGATCTTGATGATCGATCATTCTAATTATATGAATAAAAAAAGTTCTGGTCAATCAAAAGATGTTTCGATGATCTCGATGACAGAGATCATGATATATCTCATTACCATATGAAACTAAATCTAACTAGATCATACAAATAAGAGTTTGGGTCTAGATGTCATCAATTAGGCTAACCTAATCCAATTGATTTGGATTAGATCCAATCAGATTTAAGGTAATCGTGCTAGCACACGAATGAACCTAACCTTCTCCTTCTATAATCTTTCTAATTTATCATTATTGAATCAAATTTGATTTGACTCATTCCTAAATTATGAATGGGTTTATTTTTATCTAACTAAAACTTATTCAGGTTAGATTAATTCTAGAAATAAATCCATTTTGAAATGCAATTGGACTAAGGTCAATGGTTGACCTAATTGAGAGAATTGAGGGTCATAGGTTCAGAGCTTCCTGAAAAATTCTTTGGAAATCCTTTTCCTCTAATTTTTGGGCATGAGATTAGGCTCGAGTCACACTTTGGGCCTACCCAATTTGAAGATTTTTGGACCTTCCTAGATTTGGCTAAGATAGAGTTTGATTTGGATCAAACTCTTGAGGGAAGAGTCCTAAGCACCATGGACTCTTCCTTATCTTATCATGCCGCCAGCCTTTGGAGAGTTTTTGGTTGACCAAACCTGATAGAAATCAAGTAGGGGATGTGGGGTTTCAGCCTAGAGTCCTAGGTAATCAAGCAAACAAGTTGCTTGATCACCTAGGAGACTTGATGGTGCAAGGGACTTCTATAAAACCCCTATGCACAAAGGCTTCTTGATGCCATCCCTCTTCCACATACATATGCTATCGTCCTTACCATCTCCATGCCCCCTCTGATCCTTTTCCTCTCCCTCTTCTACCTGCCCAATGGTTGGGCACAAACAGCAAAAAAGATCCAAGGAGTTTGGCACAAGATTCAAGTTCTACGCGATGGTGTTCGTGAGACGAGCATGTTGCATTCAAATTTGTTTAGAAGGATCTACAGATCAGATTCAAATATAATCTTTAGAGAAAAGATTCACCAGGAGAATACATCTAAATTCTACCCAAGTGGATACTAGTAGAGGCCAGGCACATGCGTAGCTCGATCCAGAACCTCAAGAACATTAGGATCATCGGCAAGATAATTAGATTATCCAAATAGGTACAAAAATTAAATCTAATTTAATTTTATTTTTAATTTTTAATATCAGATCTTTAAGATCAAATTTGAGATATCTCATATTTAATTAAATTTTTTTAAAAAATTTATTTGAAATGTTCCTCCAAATCCAATTAGATCTGAACGATCCTGTGGTGGAAAATATAATTTTTTCTTCAACTGGTATCAGAGCTTCATTTGTAGTTCTTCAGATCTATTTTAGATCTAATTTTTATTATAATTTATGATCTAATATTTAAAATTTTAGATATCATATCAGATATGATCAGATCTAAAATCAAAAAAATTAAATTTTAGATTCATATCAATGTCATATGAGATATATGTCTAGACTAGGTATAGAATTGTTCTATGTGTAGTCTAGTATTGTCTTTTCTTTTGATATGATTAAAAAAAAATTTAGATCTTTTTATTTTTTTTTATGTTATAAATATTTTAATCAGATCTAAAAATAGAAAATAAATATTTTTAATTTTATATAAGATATAAATGATGCATGCCTAGACTAGTTGTAGAATAGTTCTATGATTTATCTAGAATAGATTTTATTTGATGTGATCAATTTACAACTTTATTTTTTAGATATTATATATGATATATCAAATCTTAAAGTATGCATATATAAATTAAATTTTGATACATGAGATGTATGCAAAGCATGTATCCTATAAACTTACACTTATCAGATTGGATCCAAGTTTACCTATATGCAAATATTTGACGTAGGCTGGACAACTCCAAATCCGAAGGTGAGAGAGTATAGATCTACGTCCAGTCCATATCTTATATAGAATCTTTATGATAGATTTACTCAGAATATTGTTCAATATAAAATAGGTAGTCTCAAGAGTATAATTCCAAAACAAAACAGGCAGACTAGCAAACCTCATTATGGATCGAATTATGTCTAATAAAGTTTGATTTCTTCTTTCTGATACACCATTATACTGTAGTATCCCTGGAGGAGTCTATTATGAGAAAATTTCATTCTCTCCTAGATATGTCAAGAACTCACTGGAAAAATATTCATCACCTCGATCCAATCAAATAGTTTTAATACTTTTTCTAATTTATTTTTCTACTTTATTATGAAATTGTTTAAATATTTTAAATAATTTAAACTTATATTTTATAAAAATGTTGTATCTATACCTAGATAGATCATCAATAAACATAATGAAATAGTGATATCCACCTTTGGTGTCAATATTCATAGGTCTACATACATCACTATTTACGAGACTTAGAACTTCACTGGCTCTTTCATTCTTTTCAGTAAAAGATGATTTTGTCATCTTTCTAAGAAGATAGGAGTCACAAGTTGGCAATAATTCACAATCATCGACATCGAGAATTCCTCCTTTGGCTAACATATTTATCCTATTCTTGTTAATATGACCAAACCTACAATGCCGAAGGTAGGCATCCATGATATTATTTAATTTAGGATATTTATTAGATGTGTACATTATACTCATAGGCTGTAATAAAATATAAATATCATGTCTTTATTGTCCATGCATTATTGTAACATCATTCATAATTATATCAAAATAATCTTTTTTTATTGATATATGATAACCATCTTTGGCCAAATGGCCAACAGATATCACATTCATTATAAACGATGGATAATAGTGATAATCACTCAAAATGATAATCTTTGTATTGAAAACAAGCTCGATAATTCCTAAAACTAGGACCGGAACAGGACTTCCATCCTTAATGTTCGAGAATCTCTCATCATTTTCGAACTTTCTACTTACCTAAAGTCCTTGCAATGAATTACAAATATGTATAGGACTATCGATATCCAATACCTAGGTAGTAGAATCACCAATAGAGAAATTATAAGGTATTATCATATAACATCCTTAATAAGCACTCCTTACTCTTTTCTCTTATTCAGCCTATTGGGATCAAGGGAAGCAAGATATTAAGGATAATTCTTCTTTCTATGACTCTTTTTCTTATAGTAGAAGCACTCTACCTAATTTTGGTTAGTCTTGGACTTTTTATTTTGACTGAACTTAGTAGCCCCAGCATGAGCCTCTTTGTGCTGCTAAAAAATATTCAACTTTCGATACTTACTATCAAAGTTGGGTCCCATAAGTATAATATTGTCTAACAGTAAATGGAGCAACTTAGATTTAGCCTTAATCTGAAAGGAAAAGAGAATAAAGATCTATTAGTATATGAATTATTTTAAGCCTAAAGACTTGAACTTTAATCTAAAAATTCTTTCATTATTTTATACGAATTGGTAGTCTCTACATTCAATTTGAGGAATTACTTTAATTCTTTAGCAGGTACTAGAATCCTCATAGACTGCATACAGGCCCGAGAGAAGCTCTAGCCAACCCATGTGCATCTATGGATAGGTTCTTAATTAATTATTTTTTTAAATAATTTCTAGTATTAGATTTTGCTCCAAGTATCTTTTCAGTAGGCTAAGGCCTCCACTAAAAGTCCTGGTTAGATCCAACCATTAATATGACTAAGTTTGGTGCATCAAATGACTGATAACTAGATCCGAGAAAAGCTCTAGCCAACCTTATCATCGTTTAGAGAGTGTGACCTAATCATCATATGATGATTAATAATTTCAATATCTCGATGAGCATCAGGTATAAGGCACCCCCAATGTCCACCCAGATTATTGGACCTATTACTATCCACCTTAATGGGAGGCTATGATCTTGTTATCACCATAATAATTTTCTTTTAAGGATCTAATAATTTTAGAAAATTTAGTTAACTTATTTTAAGAAAAGATAGAAGATTAACCAGCTAATCATGATCCTCTTACTGACTTCACCAAGTTAGATTAATGGAGAGCAAAGATAAACTTATCTAGGGGCACCTAAATCAGTCACACTGATTTACCTAGTTGATATGATCAGCTCGAATCATCAAATGATCTAATCAAAACATAATTTTATCAAGATGGTTAGGTAAGTGAGATCGGTGGGAGGGATATGCCATTAACTCATCAAAGACCAAATCAGTACAAGTAGCTCCCAATTAAAAATCATCGATCAAAACTATCAGACTTACCTTAGATACCAATTGATTAATTAGTTTTGATTAGATCTACCTAACAATCCAGGCTAGACCACTGAGCCAAAAATTAAGTCCATGTGGTTCTCGTTAAAGACATTGACTTGACCAACTACAACTATTGCAATTGATTTAGAGTATCCTTGACCTAATCTAAAAATAATACTTAATTAGATTTAGTCAATTACTCTAATTAAGTCTATTCTTCAATCTAAACTTAGATCTAATCCAATTAATGGATCTAATTCATACCAATCCATTGATCCATGTGTTATATTGTTGTCTTAGGATCTTTAATTCATAATTCTAGATCCTAATTTATAATCCTTAATACTTAATTAAGTGTTGGGCTGATGGATTAGGGTTTGACATTTCAAAAATAATTTTTAAGTTTTATAAAATATTTTTATAATCTGATTCTATTAACTAAATGGATCAACTCATTTCAAAAATAGGTTGGGTCACTTCATTAACAACAACTAGTTGCATGTTTAAATCATAAACTATGCACATCACATACATAAAATCATGAATCGATTTTAGATCTAATCTAAACATATTCATGATCATTATTTTTAAATTAAAATAATTTTAAATATATTAAATCATAAATTTTTTTAGATCATATCTAACATATTTATGATTAATTTTTATAATTTAGATCAGCACGTACTAGGATAACCTTTTTACTGTAAGGGATAAAGTTTACAGCAGGACAACCTTATAAAATCAATCCATACAATCTAAAGAATATTTATTTTAGATTTAAATCTAAGATTATAATTTAGATCTAATCTAAATTATTAATTTAAAATATGCATAAATACCATATTAATCAATCGGGCTCTGATACTAATGATGAAAAAAATCTAGGATTTCATGCATCGATTTCAAAATTTTTCAAAAGTCGCATAGCAGAAGACTCAGATTAATTATATTAATCTAATTGATACATGTAAAATTACCCACATTCAAGATTTTATGACATGATATAAGCATGTAATAAATCTAAAAATAAATAACATGCATAAGTATTGATCATATCAATGTCGATCTAGATCTAATCTAGTAAGAAGTAGAGATCAGATCTCTATACCTAATCGCGAGTTGAGAATACCACTATTGATTTTCATGGTTGAAAATATTGCTCAGAGCCGCACAGGATGTTCGATCTCTATAGATTGTCCATACGAGATTTTTATATAGATTGGAGATTCGACGATCGAAGATCTGCGCAGCATGCTAACACCTTGCAAATCCCTCCAAACGATTGATCTTGAATCTTCTTCTTCAAATCTCTTGGACCTTCCAAGGGATGAAGAACCTGAAGAGGACTTGGGAGAGAAGATCTTTCTCTTTAATCTCTCAAAGATATATGGAAGAAGGAAGAAGAAAAGCCCTAGAGAAGAAACCCTTTGTTCTCTTCTTTCTTTTCTCTCACTAGGACAACCTAAAATATTGTCCTAAGTAAACCCCAACCCCACACCCCTAAGGTACTTGCACTTAATAAACCCATGCCCAACACCTTATCTCTCAGTGAATAATCTTTGAAAATTTCATGCTAAAACTCCTCTTATATAGGGAGAAAAGGAAAAATCCTTATCTAGGTCAAATACGTAGAAAAGTAAGCTTCCAATGTAAGAAACTTTGGGGTGCCCAACTTTTGGGTGCCACCATATTTTCCTTGGGCATAGGATCCCTAAAAGAAGTGCACAAAATATTCATTTTTCCACCAAAAAAATTAGATCAAATCTAATTAAAAAATGCACAATTGTTAGATAAAGTTTTGAATTTAACAAACTATATCAAATAGAATTATAGGTCAAAACAACTTACTTGTTTTGACCTAGTCAAAAACTAATTTCCAAACAAGAGAGAAAGGGATGCATGGGGACCTCTTTGGCATGAGAAAATACATGCAAATAATCAAAAGAACGGGCATGGGCGTGGGGAGTCTTGGTGCTAAGGAAGAGAGAGAGTCCTAGTCTAATCGGGATCTCTAGTTTTCTTTGGTCAAACCAAATTTTAAGTCTACTTAAAATAGAATTAGTGAAACCTAATTAAGAAATATCCTAGTCCAACTAGGAGCTTATTTAAATCTAATTAAATCATATTTAATTTTGATTTAAATCCTAATCTAATTAGAAATTAGATGCACACAATTCCTAATTGAATAGGGAATTGATCTTCCTTGTAATTGACTTATCTCATAAACTAATTAGACTTGATCTAATTAGATCCAAACCAAACTAAATTAAATTTTATTTAATTAGACTCGATCTCAGCCCTAATACTTAATCAAATTGAGCTAATTAGCAATCCAATTACTAATTAATCCTCTTACAATACTTGCACTAGATCAAACATCAATCATATTAACTATTTAATCCTAGAATGATTCATAATCATTAATCAACCATCTGATCAGATAGAAATCTCTTATGTATGTGACCTCATAGGTTCGAATCTAAGTCGGTAGCATAGAAATAAATTTTTATGCTAATCAAAGTGACCATCTAGCAATGATACTCTAAGTTTGGATAGGTCAAATATATGTATAGCAACATTCTAGAACCTATTCAAATATGGTTATTATATAATTTATCCTTTTGACCTCTATATTTAGAATGAATTAGAGTTAAACTATCAATTTTGAAAAAGTATATTCATAATATGTCTCAATGCAATAAGTCCTGTGATTTTTCACAAGGACTATCCTGGCCAAGGTTTTGCTAAATTAAAACATAATTCAACATAGCTCCCAAAACCAAGAGTGGTCAATCCTATCTTGAGTCACTCACCGACTTCATAAGTACTTAACAGTGTCTAAAAATCTTCCATCACTGAATTAGAAATTCAGTTAGTCTGGCATCAAAACATAACGAGTTGCTTATAAGTAATTATGGTGATCTTAGATCAGAGGAACACTTATATCCATATCCCTTTGGAGCAAATCTTAACAGTAGAATACTTTAAAGTTGGTCATATTTAGTGATGATGTACCCCTACATCTCACCTACATGCCATACCAGTGTCTCCATACTTCTTGATTAAGAGGACAACAAGTCCATATGGCATATAATGACCTGTACTCGATAAACATTGTGGTCCTAGAAAATAACATATCATTTGGTCATGAACATATTCATTAAACCCTCTTTTTATTGATTTTAAATAGTCCTAAAAACTTTATCACAACATAGGAGTTCATAAAAGAAAGAGATACACTTATAGTGAAAAAGCTAGAATAAACTTTTTATTCATAATAAATCATATACAATTACAAGATTAGCTCCATCATCAATAAGCTGACGATTGACTTTAGAATATATTTTTTAATAATATTATATTATCTAGTAGTCGAATATCTTTTTTTCTATTTTTTCTTAAATCTATCAAAAAAATTATAGCATGCTTTATTGCTAATGTGTGTGTGTGTATATTATCAAGTAGTCTAATATCTTTTTTTTTCTTAAATTTATCAAAAGAATTATAGCGTGCTTCATTGCTAATGTATATTATTGGTATAAAATCTGGTTGACGTCGGAATTGGTGCTAGAGTTGGAGAGGACAAGGTCGTCACTAGTGACCTACAAAATAAGTCTAGTCCAGAGTAGAGGGTGGTAGCTCTGGTAAGACCCTCCGACGATCAAGTTAGCTCTTTCGGCTAACAGAAATGGAGTACTCAAAAAAATTTTGGCAGAATTTTGAGATGAAAAATGAAAGCTTAGGAAAGAAGTATATCTAAAGGATCTCTTAAATAGACAAAGCCTATAACAAACTGATAGTGACAGCCGCAACCGACTAGTAGTGGGCCATTCGAGGCCATATGGAGTTTATTACAGAGAGTAGTGTCCATTGTCGCAACTTGCCAATCAAGAGTGGTGTCCGTTATTGCGACTTGTCAATTAAGAGTGATGTTCATTGGGGATTAATAGTCGAAGTTTGGATGGAGTTCCCCTGGTGGTGAAGAGCTCCAAGTCATGATGGTTCCAAAGAAGTTCGGGCCCCTTTAGGGTCGTCTGCATGTAGGTCGGCTTGTATTGTATTGAGAGCCAGACTTGCATAGATAATAAGATCCTTCTGGGTGACTGCAGGGGGCTCGATCGAAAGGAATTTCTCTCGTCGATGGACAGAATTCGGCTACAAAGAGTGCGGAAGGCCTGCGACTGGAGGAGTTTGGGAGGAGATCTGACCTGCAGAGAAGTCCGACTAAAGGAGAAGTCTGAGAGGAGTTCAACTGTAGGAGAAGTTCGGAAGGAGTTTGACTGATGGAGAAGTCTGGAAGGAGTTCTACTAGCGAAGAAGTCCGACTAAAGGAGAAGTCTAAGAGGAGTTTAACTGACGGAGAAGTCCGAAAAGAGTTCGACTGGTGGAGAAGTTCAAAAAGAGTTCGACTGGTGGAGAAGTCCGAAAGGAGTTCTACTAGCAGAGAAGTCCGATTAAAGGAGAAGTCCGGAAGGAGTTCGACTGTAGGAGAAGTTCGGAAGGAGTTCCACTGGTGGAGAAGTCCGAGAGGAGTTTGACTATAGAAGAAGTCTGGAAGAAGTACTACTGGCGAAGAAGTCTGGCTGAAAAAGAAGTTTGGAAGGAGTTCGACTGTAGGAGAGTTCGAAAGAAGTTTGACTGGTAGAGAAGTTTGACTGAAGGAGAAGTCCGAGAGAAGTTCGATCGGCCCTTAAGTTGGCCAGGCTAGATTGCCCAGGGGACTGCTCTTGCTATTCAAGTTCATCTGAAGGGGATCCAATGATAGGAGGGTGGTCGAGATCACTCTGAGACTTGACATTTAGCCGAACTTCGACGAGAGTGGGTTTATTCCCAACAATAGTCTTCCTACTTTCAAGTTTGAAATTCAAAGGAAGGGAGTACAAATGCGACTACCAAAATTCTTTTTAGCCTCCCGTGCCCGTCAGGATGGGATGTCTTGACGTCTACCGCACTGGCGCCAAAACTTTATGAACATGAGGTGATTTCAAAAAGATATTTTTTGAGCCTCCCTCCAAAATGCTATCCAAGATACGGTGCAATTAAGGATCTACCGGTCACCACTTCTTTATCATGATAAGTGGGACAAGCGGTGCACATAGATCGGCTGAATAAGATCTGCAATCATAACTATTTCGGGCTTTCCTTGGCTATTAAAGACCTTCCTCCTCCAGAATCCATTCTGCCTGAATCTTCTTCCTTCCTTTTTTAGTCCTCACCTTCTTTCTACCCAAGAGTCCTGGTTCCTTCTCACATCCTCTCTGCTCCTAGATGCTCTTCTGCTCGATTTTTGTCGTGCTTACCATCTTCTTGTCTTTCTCAATTGACTTAGGTTAGCTTTTCAACCTTTTTCTTTGAGCATTCATGCTTCTTTGATTTCTTGCTCTTTTGGTTTTCTCTAGAGAGTCTCTGTATTTTATTTTTCTTGATTTTTGAGAATATTTTTAGGATTTATTTTGATCCATATGTCTTCCAAAATCTCCCAATTTATCGATTCATGGAGCTTGTCCAGGCCGACCTTCTTAAACCCCGCTCCTCTAGCTAAGGTTAATCCTAGAAGTATGTCCCATCAGTCTTTCATCCTGGATATTATTTCTTCTATCCTTACTCCGAACAACCTCTTCCTGATTAGAATACAGTACAGCATCCCACCAAAGTATGACCTTGAACTCTCTGAGTCAGGCGACCATGCTAGTTTACCTCCAGTCGATCAATTTTATTTGTATCTAGAAGTCTTACGCGCCGGGCTTCGACTTCCACTTCCACCTTTTATTGTCATGCTTTTTCATTTTTTGAATATTTCTTTTGCTTCCATCGTACCAAACTCCTTTCGATTTGTAATTGGCTTTCTTTCTCTTTATCATCTGGTTGAAGTCCGGCCAACTGTCTCACTCTTTTAAAATTTTTATACCTTCAAATGCCATCCTTCCACAAAGGACTGGTGATACTTCTTCCCCCAGTTCGGTAAGAAAGGGTTACTGAAATGTGCTCCTTCTTTCATTCATAACTGGAAGGAGAAGTATTTCTTCATCCGATGCCCAATCTTAATGCTTGATCTTTCTTCCTGTGGATTCCTTAGGAAGTCATTCGCCAAGCCCCTAGTTTAGACAGAGCCGACCTCGAATCTTCTAACAAGCTCAAGGCATACCGAGGTCCTCTCCTTCCCGACCTTCTGAAGGAGTAGACCTTATTCAACCTTGGCTTGAGTCCTCTTAACCTCGCTGGTATTAAATGCATTTATATGCATGTATATAAATATATATATGAACTCTCATGAAGTTTAATATGTGCCTTAGTTGACTATAGTTTTTTTTTTTATTGCAGAGATAGATACTGATGCTGTGGAAAAGCTCACTCAGGGCTTTTATGAAGAAACCAGAACTAGGATTTCATGGATAGATCTTGAAACTTTTCAAGATTAGGCAGCGAAAGACTTAAATAAATTAAATATTTATTTAAATAAATATAAAAATATCTTAGATCTAATATTTATTACATGATCAAGGTATGATATTAAATCAAAAATTAAAAATATAAAGAAAAGATTAACATGTTGATCTCATCAATATGTTACAATACTACATCTAATGTAGCTATAAAATCAATATATCAAATCTATTACCTATGCAAGTTAGACGTTCTAACTTACTAATTCGGGCTTGAGGATGAAGTTGCAAGCCACACATGCATCTGACCTCTAGGAGTTGTCCACACGAGCCCATAAGTACGATCAAAAATCCTGATGTAGAAAATCAGTATAGTATGCTAGTAGTGTGCTGATCTTTCTTCGATGGTCGATCAGATGCCTCCTTCTTTTGAATATGGATTCTTTCAAAGAGGAGAAGGTGGAGAATAGATTTCAGATCTGAGACTCTCTCAGAAAACTCAAGAAAGAAGGAAGGAAGATGATGAACACAGCAACCCTGAAAGAAGACCCTCTTTTTCTTCTCTTTGCTCTTACCTAGACACCTAGTTTGGTGTCTTTGGAACCCCAATGCCCAAAGTTCCTCACCCTCTAATTTTCACACACACCAAAGCCCTCCTAAAGGTCTATATTTTATAAAAAAAATTAAGTCAAAATTCATCCTAAATAAATAGGAATAAAAGAGTCCTTGTCTAAGTCAAAAACTAGACAAGGAAAGGTCAAACAGGGCAAGACAAGGGGGCGCCTCCTCCAAAATATTTGGCATGGACCAGTAAGGAAGGATGCACAAAATATTTTTCTTTTACCATGGAATTCATAGAAAGAATAGGAGAGGGGGTGGCACCTTTTAGAAGGAGATGTTTTGGTTTATAAGGATTCTATCTCATAGAATCCTAAATCAACTAACTTCTCCTTTTGACTTGGTCAACCACCAAATTTCCATATGAGAAAGAGAGGAGAAGAGGGCGTGCATGAGAATGCCTGGGAGAAGGAATTTTGTCGCACAAAAAAAAGGAGAAGGAGGGCGTGGGCGTGAGAGGCTTAGATGGCGCAAGATGGAATCCTAGTCTTACTAGGATTCCATCTATGACTTGGTCAAAATGATTTCTTAAACCAAATTAAATCAAAATTAATTCAATCAAATTAAATTAGATCCTAACCTAATTAAATATTTAATTAAATTAGATTAAATTAAATTAAATTTTAATTTATTTTTTTAATTAAATTAGAAAATTGGGTTGATCCAAGTCCTTGTTGAACTAGGACTAATTTTTTCTTGCACTTGGCTTATCCAATAAGCCAATTGGACTTGATCCAATCAAGCCTAAACTAAATCTAATTAAATTATATTTAATTAGACTTAATCTCATCCCTTTGGCTTAATCAAATTAAGTCAATTAGCAATCAAATTGCTAATTGATCCTCCTGCAACACTTGCGCTAGGTTAAACATCAATCATATTGATCGTTTAACCCTAGAATAATTCTTATTCATTGATCAACCATCTGATCAGATTATGAGCTCTAATGTGTATAACCTCATAAATCTGAACCTAAATCGATAGCACAAGAATAAATTTCTATACCAATCAAAATAACCATCTAGCAATGATATCTGATGGTCGGATAGGTCGAATGTGTAGAACAACATCCTTAGAACCCATACGGATATAGTTTCCATATAATTCATTCCCTTGACCAAAATGCTCATAGGATACCTCAGAATTCAACTATCAACTCTGATCAAGTTATCCACATTGTATTTCAAAATACCAAATCCATCTGATGGATTATCCTGGCCAAGATTTTGCTATATTGAAATACAGTGATACATTATTCTCCAACTCTTGGAGTGGTCAATTCCATCTTGATCATACTCTGACTTCACAATACTTGATTATGCACAGAAGCCTTCCATTACTGAATTAGAAATTTAGTTAGTCTGGTACCAAAGCACGGTGAGTTGCTTGCAAGCCACTGAGATGATCTCAGGTCTAAGGGATACTTATACCTATATCCCATTAGAGACATTCTCGATAGCAGAATACTCTGGAGATGGTCATGTCCAATGATGATGTATCCATACATCTCATCTGTATGCCATACCAATGTCTCCATACTTTTTGGTTAAGAGAACAACCAACCTATATGGCATACAGTGACCTATGCTCGATAGACACTGTCATCCTAATTAACAGCCTATCATTTGGTCCTGAATAGATTTAAGGACTAATCAATAAATCCTCTCTTTATCGAAGCTAAATAGTCCTAAGGACTTCATCACAATAATGGAGTTCATTAGAAGATAAATACTTTTATGATGAAAAAATATCAAAAATTTATTTTATTTATTAATGAATTAATTACAGATATAATGTAGCTCAACCGTCAATAGACTGATGATTGGCTTTGAGACATATTTTTCAATAACTCTCCTTATTCTAAAACCACTCGGCATAGTATCTAATATCCATCTTCGACTTGTGATTATCAAACTCCTTTATTGCTAGCACTTTAGTGAAGGGGTCGGCCAGGTTCTCCTTTTCGTTAATCTTCTGAAGGTCAACATCACCTCTATCCACAATCTCTCGGACTAGGTGGAAGCGGCATAGGATATGCTTCGTCTGTTGGTGTGCCTTTGGTTCCTTCGCCTGAGCTATGGCATCAGTGCTGTCGTAATAGAGTAGGATCAAATCATCTAGGAAGGGTGCTACTCCGAGCTCGGAGATAAACTTCCTTAGCCACACAACTTTCTTCACGGTATCTGATGCTATGATGTACTCTACTTTACAAACAAAGTCTATCATAGTATGCTGCTTAGAACTCTTCTAGCAGATAACTCCACCATTTAGAGTAAAGATATATTCCAACATGCTTCTACTGTCATCATGGTCAGATTGAAAGCTGGAGTCTATAAACCCCATAAGTTTCAGATCTGACTCTCCATAAACCAACCATTGGTCCTTAGTATTTCTCAAATACTTAAGGATGCTTTTAACCACTTTTCAATGATTTTCTCTAGGGTCAGACTGGTATCTACTCACTACTCCTAGTGAGTATGCTATGTTTGGTCTCGTACATGTCATGGTGTACATGATAGATCCCATTATCGAAGCATATGGGACTCTACTCATATGCTTTCTCTCTTCAGGAGTTGTCGGACAATCCTTCTTAGAGAGAGATTCCATGGCCTATCGGAAGATAGCTCCTTTTGGAATTATCCATACTGAACCTCTCAGCACAGTATCTATGTACGTGGACTGGGATAACCCAAGCATCCTTTTAGATCTATCCCTATAGATCTTTATCCCTAGGATGTAGGATGCTTTACCCAAGTCCTTCATGAAGAATTATGATAACAATCAGACTTTTATTTCCTGCAGTGCGGGAATGTCATTTCTGATTAAGAGAATGTCATCCATGTACAAGATAGGAATACTACTGCTGGATCATTTGCCCATTTGTAAATGTAGGGTTCTTCTTCATTCTTAACAAAGCCATATGTTTTGATCACTTTATCAAAATGCATGTTCCAACTCCAAGATGCCTGCTTCAGTCCATAAATGGATCTCTGAAGCCTGCACACCTTGGACTCATCTGTGGATGTAAACCTCTCAGGTTGTATCATATACACCTCTTCAGTCAACTCTCCATTCAGAAAAGCTATTGTCACATCCATCTGCCAAATCTCATAGTCCAGATGGATAGCAATTGTAAGCATAATCCGAATGGATTTAAGCATTGCTATAGAAAAAAATATCTCATCATAGTCAATACCATAACGTTGACGATACCCCTTGACAACCAAATGAACTTTATAGGTCTCCACCTTTTTGTTTATGCCCCTTTTTCTTTTGAAGACCCATTTACACCCAATCGATTTAATCCCTTCGGACTCCATCATTGACCTTCATGGACTCCATTTTGGATTTTATGGCCTCAAGCTATTTCTCAAAATTAGGTCTCTGCATAGCATCCATATAGGTGATCGGATCCTCATCATTCTCGACGAGTTCGATGGGATCACCATCTTAGACCAAGAAATCATAGTATCTGTCCAGATGATACGGTACTCTATCAGATTACCTTAATGGTATAGGTACACTAGGCTCTGAATCTGATCTAATCAAATTTGACTCAGGTTCAACTACAGATGTCGATTTTTCTACCTATTGAACTTCATCAAGTTCAATCTTAGAGACAACAGTTCCTTCACCAAGGAACTCTTTTTTCAAAAAGATTGCCTTAAGGATGACGAACACCTTTTGTTCATTAGCATGGTAGAAATAGTAATCCTTACTTTCTTTAGGATACCCTATAAACATGCATTTATTAGATCAGGGTCCAAGCTTATCTGTATGCAAATGTTTGACATAGGCCAGACAACCCCAAACCTGTAGGTGAGAGAGTGTAGGCCTATGCGTAGTCCATATCTCATATGGAGTCTTTGTGATAGATTTACTCGGTACATTGTTCAATATATAACATGCAATCTCAAAAGCATAACCTCAAAATGAAACAAGCAGACTAGAAAACCCCATCATGGATCGAACCATGTCTAACAAGGTTCGATTTCTCCTTTTCAATACACCATTATGCTGTGGTGTGCCAGGAGGAGTCTACTATGAGAGAATCCCATTCTCTCCTAGATATGTCAAGAACTCACTAGATAGATATTCACCTTCTCAATCCGATTGAAGAGTTTTAATACTCTTTCTAGTTTATTTTTCTACTTCACTTAGGAATCTTTTGATATTTCAAATGAATCTGACTTATATTTCATCAGATAGACATATCCATATCTGGATAGATCATCTATGAAAGTGATGAAGTAGACATATCTACCTCTGGTACTTGTGCTCATTGGTCCACATATATCAGTATGTACTAGACTTAAAAGCTCAGTAGCTCTCTCATCTTTTCTAGTAAAAAATGACTTGATCATTTTTTCAAAAAGACAGGACTCACAGGTTGGAAGTGATTTACAATCACTAACTTCGAGGATTTCCTCTTGAGTCAACTTGTTTATCCTATTCTTATTAATGTAACCTAGTCTACAGTGCCATAGGTAGATATCAAAGACATTATCTAATCTAGGGTGTTTTCTAGAAGTGTACATTACACTCACAAGCTGTGATAAAATATAAATATCATTTCTTTGTTATCCTTGCATTATTGTAGCATTATTCATAATAATGTCACAATAATCTTCTTTTATAGATAAATGATAACCATCTTTGGCCAAAAGGCTAATAGAGATTATATTCATCAGAAAGGAAGGATAATAATGACATTCATTTAAAAAAATGATATTAGTATTGAGAATAAGTTGAACTATTCCCATTGCTAGAACTGGAACAGACCTTCCATCTCCAACATTCAGGAATCGCTCATTATTCTCAAATCTTTTACTAATTTAAAGTCCTTGCAGCATATTATGGATATGGACTGGGCTTTCGATATCTAATACCTAAGTAGAAGTATCACAAATAGAAAAATTATAAGGTGTTATTATATAACATTCTTGATTAGCAACTACTTGCTCATCTCTCTTATTCAGCCTATTGGGGTCATGGGAATCATGACACTAAGAACAATTCCTCTTTCAATGCCCCTGCTTCTTACAATGAAAGCACTCTGCCTTATCTAGGTTATTCTTGGATCTTATGTTTAAATTGGGCATTGAGGTCCCAGCACGAATCACTTCATGCTGCTGAACAACATTCAACTTTTGATACTTATTATCAAAATTGGGTCCCATAAGTTAATCACTGTCTAACAGTGAATCGAGCAACTATGATTTGGGTTTAACCGCATAAAGGAGAACCAAAAGCTTAATTAGTAATTGATTCTTTAAACCTAAAGATTTGGACTTTAATCAAAAGGCTTCTTCCACTATTTTATTCGAATTGATAGCCTCTACCTCCAATTCAAGGAATTATCCTAATTGCTTAGTGGGTACTAGATTCACATAGACTGCACATAAGCCCAACTATAGTTGATCAACCCATGTACATCTAAGGATAGGTTTATAACCAATTATTTTTTTAAATAATTTTTAGTAATTTAATTTTGCTTCAGGTATCTTTTCAGTAGGCTAGGGCCTCTACTAAAAGTCTCGATTAGGTCCAACTATTAACATGATCATACTTGGTCCATCTAACTAATGAATAATTAAGCCAACTATGGTTGATCAACCTAGCCATCATTTAAAGAGACACATCTAAGAAATCATATTATGAATGATAATTCCATTAGCGGATAAGCACCAGGCCTATGGGCCTCCAATGATTATCCAACTAATAGACCCATTATCATTCACTTAATGGAAGGCTATGATCTAGTTATCACCATAACTAATTCATTTTAAGAACCTAATAATTTTAGAGGATTTAATTTTTAAAGAAGAGGGAAGGTCAGATGAACCAGCTTATCATGATTCTTCCACTGACTTCACCAAGTTAGCTTAAGGAAGATCATTAATAGGTTGGTCAAGGAGCACCTAAATCGGTCATACTGATTTACCTAGCTGACCAGCTTGAATAGTCAAATGATCCGATCAAAATATAATTTCACCAAGAGGCTAGGTAAGTTTGAACAGTATGAGGGTCTGCCAAAGCTTGCTTTAGACACCATCAAAAATGGCTAGATAAGCGGGCTGCCAATTAAAGACCATCTGTCTGATTTACCTTAGACACCAACTAGTTTAATTAGTTTCAATTAGATCAACCTAACAGTTCATGCTGGACCTCGTAGCCAAGAATCAAGTCCATCTTGGGTCTCGCTAAAGATATGGACTTGACTAACTACAACTATTGTAATTGATCTAGAGAATTCTTGACCTAATCTAAGATAATAATTGATTAGATTTAGTCAATTCTCTAATTTAGTTCATTCTTTAATCTAACACTAGGTCTAACTAAATTAATGGACCTAACCTCCACTAACCCATTTAACCCAATGTGTTATGATTCGTGTCTTAGGATCTTCAATTTATAATCCTAAATCCTAATCAAATAACTTCTTAATTCTTAATTAAGTTTTGGGCTAAGGGTTGGAGTTTAGCTTTTAGAAAATAATTTTCATGTTTGTAAAATATTTTTACAACATGGCTCTATCAACCAAGTTGCATGTTTGATTTATAATCAAAATGCAAGTAACATAAACATGAATCTACTTTAGATCTAATCTAAACAGGTTCATGTAATTGAAACAGTTTCAACACCAATCAATCATAAATCAACTTAGATCAAATCTAACATATTTATGATGATTAAAATTGAATTAAAATATTTTCAATTAGATCATAAAATTTTTTAGATCTAATCTAAAATTTTATGATTAATATTTTAGATCAGTACGTACTAGGACAACCTATTCACTATAAGGAGTAAACCTTACAGTAGGACAACCTTATAGCAGTCCGTGCAATCTAAAAACTTTATTTTTAGATCTAAAACTATTTTAAATCTATTAAATTATAAATATAATTAGATCAAATCTAATAAATTTATGATTAGAAATAGAACATCATGAACTAGGATAATCTTTTCATTATAAGGGATAAACCTTATAGTAGGACAACCTTATGGCAGTTCATGAGATATAAATTTTTAATTTAAGATTTAATAACTAGATTATAAATTAGATCTAATTTAATAAATAATCTAAACATGCTTAATAAAATTATGTAATAAGAACCTAGGCTCTGATACCAATTGAAGGAACCATATCTAAGATTTCACGAGTAGATCTTAAAATTTTTCAAAATCAGATAGCGAAAGACTTAAATAAATTAAATATTTATTTAAATAAATATAAAAATATTTTAGATCTAAGATTTATTACATGATCAAGATATGATATTAAATCAAAAATTAAAAATATAAAGAAAAGATTAACATGTTGTTCTCATCAACATGTTACAATACTACATCTAATGTAGCTATGAAATCAATTGATCATATCTATTACCTGTGCAAGTTAGACATTCTAACTTGCTGATCTAGGCTTGAGAATGAAGTTATAAGCTGCACATGCATCCAGCCTCTAGGATTCATCCACATGAGCCTACGAGCATGATCAGAAATCCTGATGTAGAAAATCAGCACAGTATGCTAGTACTGTGCTGATCTTTCTTCAATGGTCAATCAGATGCCTCCTTCTAGATTTGGATTCTTCCAAACAGGAGAAGATGGAAAAGAGATTTCAAATTTGAGACTCTCTTAGAAAACTCAAGAAAGAAGGAAGGAAGATGATGAACACAGCAACCCTAGAAGAAGACCCTCTTCTTCTTCTCTTTCTTTCACCTAGACACCAAGATTGATGTCTATGGAACCCCAACGCCCAAAGATCCTCTCCCTCTAATTTTTACACACCCTAAATCCCTTCTAAAGGTCTATATTTTATAAAAGAATTGAGTCAAAATTTATCCTAAATAAATAGAAATAAAAGAGTCCTTATCTAGGTCAAAAATTAGATAAGGAAAGATTAAACAAGGCAAGACAAGGGGGCGCCCAAGAATTGGGTCTTGGGCGCTCCCTCCAAAATATTTGGCATGGACCAGTAAGGAAGGACACACAAAAGATTCTTCTTTTACCATGGAATTTAGAGAAAGAATAGGAGAGGGGGCGGCACCTTTTAGAAGGAGGTGTTTTGGTTTATAAGGATTCTATCTCATAGAATCCTAAATCAACTAACTTCTCCCTTTGACTTGGTCAACTACCAAATTTCCATATAAGAAAAAGAGGAGAGGAGGGTGTGCATGAGAATTCCTAGGAGAAAAATTTTTGTCAGACAAAAAAAAAGGATGGCGAGGGCGTGAGAGGCTTAGATGGCGCAAGGTGGAATCCTAGTCTTACTAGGATTCCAACTATGACTTGGTCAAAATGGTTTCTTAAACCAAATTAAACCAAAATCAATTCAACCAAATTAAATTAGATCCTAACTTAATTAAAAATTTAATTAAATTAAATTTAATTAAATTTAATTTTAATTTAATTTTTTAATTAAATTAGAAAATTGGGTTCACCCAAGTCCTAGTTGAACTAGGACTAGTTTTTCCTTGCACTTGGCTTATCCAATAAACCAATTGAACTTGATCCAATCAAGCCCAAACTAAATCTAATTAAATTATATTTAATTAAACTTTATCTCAATCCTTTGGCTTAATCAAATTAAGTCAATTAACAATCAAATTGCTAATCGATCCTCCTGTAATACTTGCGCTAGGTTAAACATCAATCGTATTGATCATTTAATCCTAGAACGATTCTTAATTATTGATCAACCATCCGATCGGATCATGATCTCTAATGTGTGTGACCTCATAGGTTCGAATCTAAGCTAGTAGCATAAGAATAAATTTTTGTATCAATCGAAGTAACCATCCAATAATGGTACCCGACGATCGGATAGGTCGATTGTGTAGAACATCCTTAAAACCCATGCGGATATAGTTTTTATATAATTCATCTCCTTGACCAAAATGCTCGTAGAACACCTCAGAGTTCAGCTATCAACTCTGATCAGGTTATCCATATTATATTTTAAAATACCAAATCTATTTGATGGATTATTCTGACCAAGGTTTTTCTATATTGAAATACAATGATACATTATTCTCCAACTCTTAGAGTGGTCAATTCCATCTTGATCATACTCTGACTTCGTAAGTACTTAACTATGCCCAAAAGCCTTTCGTTACTGAATCAGAAATTTAGTTAGTTAGATACTAAAGTATAGTGAGTTTCTTGCAAGCCACTGAGGTGATCTCAGGTCTAAGGAATACTTATACCTATATCCCATCAGAGATATTTTTGATAGTAAAATGCTTTGAAGTTGGTCATGTTCAATGATGATGTACCCATATATCTCATCTGTATACCATATCAGTATCTTCACACTCCTTGGTTAAGAGGACAACCAACCTATATGGCATACAATGACCTATGCTCGATAGATGTTGTCGTCCTAATTAATATCCTATCATTTGGTCATGAATAAATTTAAGAACTAATTGATAAATTTTCTCTTTATCAAAGCTAAATAATCCTAAGGACTTCATCACAATAATGAAGTTTGTTAGAAGATGAATACTTTTATGATGAAAAAATATCAAAAATATATTTTATTTATTAATAAATTAATTATAAATACAATGTAGCTCAACCATCAATAGACTGACGATCGATTTTGGGACATATTTTCCAACACTTTATGCCCAAAAGAAGAGGAAGGGGGCGGCCTCAGGTAGAAGTTTGAAAAGGGCGAAGGTCGGTGGCCCAAGTTTTGAGGTTCTGGATGTCCTCGTGACTACTCCTGAAGTTGCTTCGGGCACCAAGATCCCTTCAATCATCGAGGGTAGTATCAAAGGTATGGGTTCTGAGCCTCCTGCATCCTCGAGCCTCCCCGTAGGATCGGTGTCGGAGCCCCCCACTAAGAGGAAAAGAGAGGATGGAGGCGACAAGAATAAGAATAAGGTCGCTGTTGTGAAGGTGGCCCGTAAGGCTCATCCGGATGGGTCAAGCAACAGCAGCGGTGATGATCTAGGGGCAGACCCCTTCAGCAACCCAAACATCATTTGGAATCTAACCTACAAGTTTGCCCTACCCGAAGAGGTGGACCACCTAGCCGACCTCGACCGGATGCACTTCGTCTGGGAGTTTCTCGAAACTTTTCTCAAGGTAATCATCTTATCGTATTTTTTTTTTATTTTTCTCTTCTTCTTTTTTTATCTTATTGTGACTCGTCCATGGCAGTCGGGCCACCACATACTTGCCCACCTCAAGAGAGCAAATTACTAGGAGGTGGAAGGAAAACCTTCGAGCCAAGATCGATTGCCTTCAGGAGAAGGTTGTCGAGGTTGAGCACCCCGCGGAGAAGAAGGTGGCAAAAAATGAGAATATCTGGAGAGTGCTTCAAAAGGAGGAGCTCGTCTCGATCGGGATCAAGACCGCATTGGCCCTGGAGGAGGAGAAAAAGGAGGCCAAGATCAAGGTCGATGAGTTGGAAGTTAAAATGTCAAAGTCTATTTTGATGGCGGCAGCCCGAGCTATGGAGGAGTTCAAGGCCTCTTCCAAAATAAAAGACTTAAATATTGCATTCAATCAGAAGGCATTCATAAAAGGCTTCGAGCTCTATGAAAGCAGGATGGCCCGAAAGTTTTCTAAGCTTGATCTCAACTTCCTAGAAGAGGAGCCTGACGAAGAAATGGGGCCATCCAATGCTGTAACCAATCCCTCCCCCACCGAAGTGGTCTTTGAATCCTCTGAGCTTGCTATCGAGGTGCTCGAGCCCATGTAGGAGCCTAAGGTTATCTCTAAAGTGCCAATTGAACCCGTTCCCGAGCCCGTGGCTATCCCTAGAGTGCCGAGCTCCTTTGCTGCTTCTCCTTTGAAGGTTGGGAGCCTTTAGTAGTTGTATTTTCTTTTTTGCTTTATCCTATACTCAAAAAATTTTTAATCAATGAAAGTAAAACTTCTTTTAATTAATAGCTTAGAGTGCTTTTCATACATTGGATGCAGTCCCCCATTGATGCCGAGCCGCTACCTCATGGAATTTCTTTAAAATTGATAGTTAGAAATTTGAAGAAGGAAGTTCACCACTTGAGAAAGAAATTAAAATAGGCTGAAGATGAACATAAAAAATTTAGGAAGAATGCATCGAAGGTGACAATTAAGGTTACCCACCTTCATAAGCTGCATATGAAAGATTCTACGACCTTCGCCATCAAGAAGGGTAGCTTCGAGAGAGAGTTAGCAAAGCTCAAGAAAAGTGCCAGCGATAAGTCTTGGACGTTAATAGCAAAGATCAGCTCCCTCAAAGTCGAACTCTAGGCGGTGAAGGAGAAGATTCATTTATTGGAGGAGAGTTCGTCATGGTCTTTTGATAAGGCATGATATGAGTGAGATTGGTCAAAAAAGTTTTTCATGTTTTAGAAGTAGTTACATGATGCTGAGCTTACTTATGATACCTATCGGCTGGGTTGGAGCGAGAGGATATCCAAGCTTGAGCAAAAGCTTCATGCTGCTAATAGTGAAGTAGCCCAGCTCTAAAAATAACTCTATGATAGTCACCAATCCAGCGCTAGCAGAGGATCAGAGCAGGTTGCCTCCTTGACGAGGACTCTAGGTGAGCTCTCAGAAGCGGTTGGAAGGGAGAAGGCAGAGGTTCAACAGTTGAAGATCCAGCTGTCGTGCGAGCAGCAAGCCGTTAAGGATGCTAAGGCTGAATCTGAAGTCCTAAGAAAGCAGCGGCGAGAGCTTGAAGGCAAGTTCGAACATATCAATAGAATATATATAGATGGCTTATATAAAGAGAGAGAGCTTGAGGGGGAGATCCTCAAACAAAAGCAAGCCCTGGCGATGGCTGGGGCCACCAGCCCAAAATCTAAGGAGTCCGATCTACCTTAGGACTTTGATCTTTTTTCTTCTTCTTTCTTTTCATGTAATCGGTCTTGCCGACCTTTATCTCACTTGTAATAGACTTATATTCTCATGTAATCATTCTCGTTGATATTTATTTTGCTTGTAATGAACTTAATATTTGCAATAAAATGGTATCCTTTGCATTATTGTCTTACACGAATTTGATGCTGGTTAATGGCTTCGCTTTCTTCATCTCATTTTTCTTTATTTTATCTTCTAATGAGATGCTTATTGTGGATGCCAAGCTAGGGTCCCTTCCATAAACTAGGGCGGGGTTCCCCCTTTCGTATTTGATGTAGCCGTAAGGGAGACACATATAAGGGTCACTGGTATGGCTTTTTTCTTTCCTTCATTTTAGATTAATGAGGCATTGGTCTTTCTCATGTTAGGACGAGGTTCTCTTCTATTCCTTGCATGTTCGTAGGGGTACGTCAGGGCCGTTGATGGAGTCTCTCCCCTCATCTCGTCTTAGTTTAACAAAGCCTTCTGCTTTGCTCACATTAGGATGAGATTCTCCTTCTATTCCTAACGTGGTTTTAGGGGCACATTAGGACGGCTGGAAGGGCCTCTCTCCTTATCTCATCTTAGATTAATGAGGCCTTCGACTTTGCTCACGTTAGGATGATGTTCTCCTCCTATTCCTAATGTGGCTGTAGGGATGCATTAGGACCGCAGAAGGGCCTCTTCCCTCAACCACAATTACAAGGCCTTAGCTTGCTCACTTAGGAAGGTTCTCCTCTTTCAAACATGGTTGTAGGGGACTTAGGATCGGAAGCCTACCCCAATGTCACTATGCTGGATGAGGTTCCTCCTATCTAATGGTTTGGGCATTAGGATTTTGGAGGGCTCTCCCTATCATCTAAATACGAGGCTGGCTTTGCCACGTAGGAGATTTCTCCTATTTCCTAATGTGGCTGTAGGGGCATATTAGGGCCACTGGAAGGGCCTCTCTCCTCATCTCGTCTTAGATTAATGAGGCCTTCAGCTTTACTCACATTAGGACGAGGTTCTTCTCATGTTCCTAACATGGCCATAGGGGCACATTAGGACTGCTGGAAGGACCTCTCCTATCATCTTATCCTAGATTAACAAGGCCTTCGACTTTGCGCATGTTAGGACAAGATTCTCCTCCTATTCCTAATGTGGTTGTCTTCATTGCACGGTTAAGTTTGGAAAGTCATTTTCTACCATTACAAATTTGTAACAAGGATCGGGGTGTTAAAGTAGAGGGATTTTATTACAATCAAGTTATCGATAATACATCTGTAGGTTTTTTGAGTTCCACGATCGGGATAGATTGGCTCCTCCGAGCTCCTCCAGGTAATATATCCTGAGTCGGATAACTTTCTTGATCTCATAGGATCCTTCCCAATTTGGGATGAGCTTTTTCTGATTTTGAGGCTAAGAAATGGCTGCTCGCCGAAGCACTAAGTCTCCCATTCTGAATACTTTGTCTTTGACTCTAGAGTTATAGTATCGAGCCATCCTTTGCCTACAAGCAACCATCCAAACTTGCGCCTCCTCTCGTCCAAGCCTCCCAGAGATGGTATTGATGATGCTGAGGGGTGGTCAATCTCCTGGCTTCTCCTTCCTCCTTGGTGGCTCTGATTGCAGCAGCACCCTTGGCCGATATTCCCTTGCCTCGAGTTAGCATCATAGAAATTAGTCCAACCGACCTTACTTGACAAGCTCCTCAATCTCATCTTGGAGCTGAATGCATTTTTCAGTATCATGGCCATGATCATGATGGTAAAGATAGTACTTGTTTAGATTGTGCTTGTCAGGATGAGTGCGCATCCTCTCTGATCTTGGTAGCTGCTCCTTGATCTTCATCAGCACTTGAGTTTTTAGAGCATTAAGGAGGACATAATTATGGAACCTTCTGGGGGGACAACATCTTCATGCTCTTCTATCGAGGCTTCTTTAATGATGAGCTCGAGAGAAAGTTCGGGCTCGCCTACGCTCGGGGGGAGTCCGCGAGCATGGCCAAACTTCATTTGACTTTTCTTCAACTACGAGCTTGCTAGATTTGCCCGCCTGTCGCTCTCTCGCGGCTTTCTCATCCTTCAATTTGAAGGCCTCCTCAGCTCAGGCATAACCTTCAGTCCGAGCTAGTAAACAGCAAAATCTCTAGGATACTTCTTCTCCAGGAAGAATAATAAATCATTCTTCTGAAGGCCGCCCTTAAGCATGATCATAGCAATCGACTGGTCCAGATTTTGGACCTCCAGTGCAGTAGCATTGAAGCGGTTGACATAAGCTTGGATGGTCTTCCCTTCCTACTACTTGATGTTGATGAGGGAGTCTGATACTCGCCTTGGATGTCAGCTGCTAATAAAATGAGCCACAAACTGATGGCTCAATTTATCAAAGGAGAAGATCATATCCGACTTCAGCATCGAGTACCAATTTCTCGTTGTTCCCTTCAAAATAGATGGAAAAGCTCGACACAAAATGGCGTCCGATGCATCATGGAGCAGCATCATAGTCTGAAAAATCTCTAGATGGTCGAATGGATCAGTCATCTCATCGTAGCTCTTGAATTAAGAAAGCTTAAAATTCGGTGGGATCAATTCCTGCATGATTCTTTGAAAAAAAGAAGGGTCAGTATAGATGTTATCGTGGTTACCTGGGGCAACATGGTGGTGCTTCTCAATCCATCAATCTATTTCTTGGAGTTTCCAATCTAGGGTATGATCTTGATCATGGGTCTTGGAGGGTTTTTGACTATAGAAGGGAAAGGTCTCTTCTAGAGAAGAGTCATGATCGGAATAGGGGCTCTTCGCTTTCTATTTTCCCTTTTCGAAGGTGACGGATCTGCTGACCCAGGTATGCCTCCTTGGGATTAGTTCTTAACATACCAACGAGGAGTTCTCCGATCGAACTATCACTGGAGGCTGTTGCATGGCCTGCACCATCTTAGTGAGACCCTAGACCTACAGCATCAACAGGTTGAACTGCTCTGGATCCACCATTATTGCCAGTAGAGGAGGTTGCAGTGCTGGTGAAGCAGACAAATTTAGCTCAGATCTGATGATAGAGGCAGTGGATCTTTGAGTGGTCATCTTTTTTGGAGGCATTTTGAGGTCGAGGAAGAGATTGAAGATGACCTTCGAAGGAGAAAGCTCATAGGAAGACTGAGCACTTCTTTTAGAACAAGAGCTAGATCCTTCCTAGGTCAATTCTATAGTGCAAAATTGAGTGATGTCAAATCGAGTGGATTGAAGAGGTGAGATACGTCGACTGGTGACCTACGAAATAGTCTTGTTCGGATCAGGGTGGTGGCTGTCGGCAAGACCCTTCGACGATTCAATTAACACTTTCGCAACAAAATGGAGTACTCAAAAAAAATTTAGGCAAAGTTGAGAAGAAGAATGGAAGCTTGAAGAAAGAAAGCGTATCTGAGAGGATCTCTTAATAGGTGGATCTGTTACAAACTGATACTGACAGCCGCAACTGCTGGTAGTGGGCATTCGATGGCACGTGGATTGTTATGGAGGTGGTGTCCATTATCGTGACTTGCCAGTCGAGAGTGTGCTATTATCATGACTTACCATAGAGTTGATATCCATTATAGATTAATATTGAAGTTTGGATGAAGTTGCGTGGTTGGTAAGAGCTCCAACTTCATGATTTATTCTAGAGAAGTTCGGTCCTTAAGGTGAGAAAAAAACCTTATTTTCTCAGACAGGTTCATTCAGATCTGATCGGATCAGAGAGATGATTTTAAAAATTTCTCTCAACTATCTAGATAGATCTAAGATGTTTTAGATCTGATTTATATAGATCTAAATAATAAAATAAAAATAAATTAAATCTAATTTAATTTATACCTGATGTTGGATAATCATATATCTTAGATGATCCTCCTGATTGCTGAGTTAGATCTAGCACGTAAGTACCTGACGCTCTATCAGTATCCACTCAGGTCAGATCTATGAAATCTTCTCCTTCTTTATCATCCTCTCCAAAATTAAGATCTAGATCATGATCTTGAAGGATCTTCAAAACTCTTTGAAGAATCAGCAGTCACTATGCAGTAAGTCTACCTTCGTTCCTTTCTCGTCAGCCTTTTCTTATCTGATGCCACCAATTGGAGCCAACTTGCTTGGCATGGAGAGGATAAGGATTAGAAGTGGTGATGGAGGAGGAGAGAAGGAGCTTGGATGGTAAGAGGAACTCTATGAAGTTGGGCTAGATAGGTTTATTTATAGACCCTACTCGTCATGGCAGTTCCATTCCATCGCCAATCCTTGCTTGTGCAATCAGATCTAAATCTGATTGGTGGATGATACTGATCAAAGTGAGAGACCTTAAATTCATCCTTAGATGGCACTAAGACTGGTCAAAGTCTATGGCTAGGGTCACTAAGTTGAATCAAGAAGCAACTGAGTCCATTCTATGGACTCCCAAGCATCCCTACCAGGGCGATGCATCCTAGGCTGTGCACCCCTCTTTCCAATATCTGGTAGGGACAAGCCCTATCTTTCTCTAATGTGCACATGGTAGTGTCTAAAGTGTCAAAGGTCAACCATTTGACAAAGTCAAAGATAAGAATTAGTAGTGACGAAAAATGGCAGTATATCTTTATTATCTCTAAATTAAAAGATAATCCTTTTCTAACCTGGACAACACCAGTCAGACAAGTGAAGGTACCTAAGTGCGCACAAATCATTTGGCTTAGTGGAGTAAACTTTTAATATATGAAGGAGAACTTAGGCTAATCTGTGCTAGCTATGATTTCCTGACCTATTGATCTAATTCAAATCAATTGAATTAGGTTAGTCCAATTCGATGATATCTAGATCCAAACCCTTTTTTTGTGACCAGTTAAGGTTCATTCATTATGGTAATTGGGATATGTCAGATCTTCTATCCGACATATCAAAACTCCTTCAATGGATTAGAACTCTTCTGATTCAGACAACTAGAATGATCGAATCCAAATCATTCTAATTGCTCCCAAAATCCACCAGTGACACTAGCAGTATGATGGCAAACCCATCAGAGTTAGAAATGAACCTCTTGGTGCAGCTACTTGTTGATTAAGTCTCTTCTATCTTGAGCTCCGATCACATTAGGGTTAAGGTGAACTCGTCAAACCTAGTTTTATCGTATTGATGTAATGCATTGATTTCGAGTCCAATGTGAATATTAATAGAAACTCTTTCTATTATTCACTTTGCCATGGCCATGTTGGACTTGATTCTCATGATCATCATAGGGCTGTCTCCTTATCCACGAGGTAGATAGATTTCTCTTGGATGCATTCAATTCCTATAATGAACATGCTTAGCCAAATATAGTTTGAGCTAGCAAGACGATCATGTGTTCAACTTATAACACTCAAGGTGAACTGTCGATGCAACCTCAGAGTAAAAATCAGAAACACACTGCAGCTCAGATCAGTTCGATGAGAAGAAACGTTCCTTATGCACTACTCGAGGTGGTCACACTTAGTGCCCTCGTTCTTCTAACAGAGTACCTATACTCTCGCTTCGAATTCTCAACTGACTCAAGACTAGTATCTATTCTAAAGAGATAGCGATTATACACTTACCTTCCGGATCATTCATCCATCGTCATTGATGTCTCTGAGTCAGGAGCAGGTTTTATGAGTTAATAATGATATTCCTGTCTTAAATTTTCAACCCTTATGAAAATAAGAATTATCATTACATTAACTCAAGAGATGTATCACAGACATAAATACATTATTGGATAGAAAATATTCATTTATTATTTTAATCAAAATTATAATTTGCCTAGAATGTATTCAAGTTGCAGCAATTCTGACTTCTTAGGGCACATAATCACAACTCTCCCTTGATCCTAAAGCCATTGGCTACAAATCTAAGTCCCATTCTCAAGTGTGGGCTTCGATCTTTGCTAGGTCCAACATGACTTGTAAGTGGGTCCACGCATTGTCTGGTTGGAGTGCTCTCTTATCTCGATGTAACCTTCTCGAGGTATCGGATGAGGTGGTATCATCGCTCATATGCTTGAATTTTTTGTGAGATTCGCTCCTTAGCAAGGCTATTATGCCATTTTTGTAGAGAGGAATGGCATCGATGTTAGATTATGTGCCCTAAAAGCGCAGAAAGTTGACTGACACTTGTCATACACTTCTTAGGGAAAATTGTGTAATTTTGACTCAAATCATTAAAATGTCATTTTTATTCACATTGTGTAATTTCTGATCAGATACTGAACAACCTGTTTCGGAAATCAGGATTTTTTCAACTGGTATCAGAGCCAAGGTTCTTAAAATCATTAGATTTATGGATTTTAAATTTATTCTAATTAAAAAATAATGTTTTTCAGATGTACACAGACGTTGATAAATCTAAATCAAAAAAATTAAATTAAATGATTGATTCAAGATTAGAAATTATGCATGACTAGTTCAAAAATAGATACTGTTCTATGAATAGCTTGCATTGTTTTTTCAATTTATTTGATTAAATCATATTTTAGATCTATTTATTTTTACTTTTTGATGTATTAATTTTTATAATAACTTTTTAAAAATAATAAATAAAATTATTTATAATATCATATGACTATGATTGATGATATGTCAGATGTATTGTGATAGTTCTACATATTTGTCTAGATTAAAATTTATTGTGATTAGATTAATTTAATATTAATTTTTTAATTTATATGAGAATTTACTTGAACATGCATGATTTGATACGATGGGATGTATTGCAAATTGCCATGATTAATTATTTGTATTTTATTTTTTTTTTTGGGAAAGATATATATATGATCTAAAACTATTTTTGTAGTTTGATGTTCCTGTTAAGACGTTCACTCTTGGCCGTCCGGCATAGAACAAAGAAGAGTTTTAAATGAACCCTCTCTCCATCCCGAGGGTATTTTTATGATGTGTAGGTGTCTGCACGATTTCGTCCTTAAGTCAGAAATCTAAAACCTTTTTCCTGTAAATCTAGATCCTGAACCTAGGACTTATGTGATATCTTGTTTTATTGGAACCCCTACTTAATTAAAATTAGATTATGGCTAAATATATTAGGTGTCTAAATAGATCTATTTCAAATCTAATACTATATCATAATAATAAGGTTCTGCTTGGGTAGTCAGATATAGGTTAAGCAGTTAATCGATCGAATCAAGAGTTGGTTAGTGGGATACCACTAGCTTAAATTGGACAACTCTGGATAAGTCTGTCAGATGATCCGTCAAGCAAGACCTAATAGCTCAGAGGTTAGGTTGGATTATGGTACATTTGTTGGTTCTGGCTCAATAATTTGGTGTGTCTAAGGTAAGCTTTGGGCACATACGACGACTGCTTTTTATTGAAGAGCTACTGACTGAATGATTCTGTGTACGAGTGTTATGGCATATCCTTCCATGACTTCACTTATCTGGCATATTTGTTGACCAGTCTGATTTCTTGAGTGTGACAATAGCTAACCCATACGTTGTCATTAAATGACTACTGCATAAGTTCAGTCAAAAAACCTTATCTTACAATCTGTCATAAGGATGATCATTAAAATAATTCGGGGTCTCCACATTGTAGATTGCGCGGCCTTCCTAGGTGTGTGTGTTCTTTGGCTGGATACAGTGGCTCGAGTTGCCCAAAAGACGTGAACCATGTCTTTAGCATGGACTGCTATGTGCTGAGAGATGAGTTGGGCTCATATATTTAGTCGGTGAGAGACTCATTAGGACCCCTGTGCAAATGGGTGGGTCTGACTTAACTAAGGTGGTTCAATATTCTGGTATAGCGTGAGCGATTCATGAATTAGAGACCAGTTTGGTGCACCATGATTAGGATCATTGAACAGAGTTGTTCACTCATTAGCTACCCATCCAATAACTATTAGGTGAAGTAATGGAGTTAGTTGTAGGACCGCACCACCACTAGAATCTTATCGTTGAAGATTTTCACATCTCTATGAGAGAGGTAGTGATCGAGAAAATGAAGCTAATGTTATTTAAAATAAAATTTCTAAAAAATTCAAGTCAGTCTATTAATTACAGTATCTAACTAGAATCTTTGACTTACTACAGAATCATTACCTCCAACACATTGCACGTATCCTGGACCACATTAGACCGGACCGAACCCATTTAAAGAATTTGGCTCAGGGACTACAAAAATTTTTGAGGTTTCGAGAGTAACCCATGTATTGCAGGCCCTCCCCCTTCCAGTCCATTCTACTGATAGAAGCGATCTCTTGGAAAACTAGTTGACGAGTATATAAGCCAGGATATCTCAGTGGGTCGATGTCTGATGAGCATCCAATGCCACATGAAGATATGGGACTACTCGCCAATGTTGGCTCCACCTACAGGAGATGTTTGGTGAACAGAGTCGCAAACAAGTATCAAAGTCACGAAACGACTTTTAGCTAAAGTGTTTGACGGGCGTCAATCCAAGTCACATGTCTATGATGCATCGAAGACTTGAAAGAGCTTGAGGAGCATCGGTGTGAAGTTAGATTGGAATCTTACTAATCATGTTATTGCTGCAATTCCTGACAGATGCATATGGACAATTCATCATGATTCCATGCATAAACTTCAAATTTCTTGGCCGATTGGATGAATATGAGCTGGTCACTGCTGAGCTTTCTATGAAATATTCTAAAGCCTCAGTTCGTTGTATGGATAACTCTTCCCCAAGAAAGTCTATCTAAAAAGACAACACAAAGTGCGAAAGAGATAGGTGAAGGAACAAGAAGAAGACGTTAGCCGAAGAAGAAGCGAATGTCCAAAGAAAAGTGTTTTCTTGCGAATAGTAATGGCATTGGAACGGAATGGCCTTACTTATCATGATCCTAATAGAACCAAGAAAGAGTCTTCTGAAGGTTGCTCGTTTTGATCAACCTTATGGTTTTTTCTGTGATCATTGGCATGTCTTGACTCTGTTTATGGCTCATCTATGACATCATGCAGGGTTTGCAGAGATAGCAGAGGACATGAGGGATGGAGACCATGATCTACACATCGATAATGCAGAAGAGTTGCTGCAAGTGCAGGTGGACATACCCTCTTTGATTACCATTGACTTTTAGATTTAGTTTTGAAGACTGTTATTTGCCTGCAGTAGCAGGAATTTGTTTTCGTTTCATCTAGCTGAAAGGCTTGTGATTACCTTCTTTAAGGCCAGTGTAACTTCTTATGAGAGATAAATTGCAAATGATTTTTCTATATATGGTCTTTATCAGCCTTACTTTGATGTATCTCTTTCTAATATTTAGCAAAATTGAGTGCCAATGACCTAGAGATAGTCAACGATTAGTTATCATATGGCGAATCCTAGGATAGGTTCACTTATAGCAGAAGATAGGATCAACAAAATGAGAAAATTGGAACTATGAGTCCACTTGACTTTCGAGTCATATCAACTTGTTATATTATCTTCAGGCAAAATGATAACTCCCTTTTATTGGACATGGGAAAGGGCCAATCTCCTTGCTCCAGTAACATACTGTGTGTGCGGCATTTGACTGTGTGGCTAGAGGCAAATGTTTATCTACTTCAGTACTTTTCATTAATCTATCTTATGGTATGGGTATGTGTTCTTATAAAACAAGCTCGAAGCTTTTGAAAAGTTCAAAAGATTCAGAATGATTAGAAATCAACTAGAAATCATTAAGTTTTCGATAGATCAGAGGAGATGATACCTTAGCCCACAAATTTCAAGGACTATTCAGGAACATGGCATAGTTTCTAATGGACTACACAAGCAACTACTCATGGAGGTTTCAAATGGGAATCGGACTCTACTTGATATGTCCGATCATGATGGCTTGCACAGACTTCCTAATTTCTTTGGGGAACACTATGTTACTTTCATATTTATCTACTGATAGGATTCTCCTACTTCTAATGCTACACCATTGCAGTATAGCATGGTAAGAACCAGTTGAGTCATCTTGAATTTGGGGTTGTCCGACTCATGTCAAAAGACAAAGCGAAGAAAGTTAGGAGATTAGGTCCTTCAGAGCATCGATTCAAGATATCCTGAAAGAGTCATTTAGGATACTATTTCTACATCCAGAAGATCACAATGTGATGTTGAGGTCGACATGCATCTTTACTTGAAAATATTTTATTCAAAATTAGTGGCAGATTTGAAAGCAGCATAAGGCTTGATGAAAAGTCTCACAAGTTAGCAATGAGCTAAGGACCATATGCACCAAATCCAGGTTGAGCAATAAGAACACTACCTCCTCACCTCGTTAGATCGGAACAAGAGATTTTCCATCTATGAGAAGATACTTACGGTATTACTTTCAGAGGGAAAGTAGAGGAAATGTTCCTCGTAGGTAAATGGTGCTCATTGATGTTAGATCAGCAAACCTACAATGACGGCGAATCAGAATATCGACTCCGAAGAATGGGCTAGAGGCAATGCCAGGTCGAAAAATTTGACTCGATGCATCAACCAAAGTCTGGACCTTGGTAGATCCACCAGAAGTATAGTACCTATTGGGTGTAAATGGACATCTTCAAGAGAAAGATTGGTGCAGAATGGGAAATGTGAGACATTCAAGTCTGTAGACAGTGGCAAAAGGTATATAGTCAACGCGAAGGCAATTGACTATCAAGGAACCTTTGCTCCAGTGCCTAGCTGAAATTCTATCCGCACATTGCTTGCGTTGCAGCCTATTTCGTTATGGAAATATGGCAATATGACGTGAAAATGGTGTTCTTGAAACGCGATATCTTGAGAAGATTATCTATATGGGAACAGCGTAGTTACTTCCTAGTGATATGTCACCAAGGTTTGCAAGCTGCAAAGTTCCATATATGACTTAAGGCAAGCATCTCGGAGCTGGAACACTCTTTTCAAATGATGTTGATCAAATATTTGGTTTCATAAAAAATGAAGAGGATCCGTGTGTCTTACCAAAGAAGGTCAGTGGGCAGCGTTGTTGTTTCCTCGTTTGTACGGGGATGACATCCTCCTTATGTCGGAAATGCAGTATTTTCCCATACATGTTAACGACAGTCAAGAATATGGTTGTCAAGGAATTCTACATGAAAGACCTAGGTGAAGCATCCCTTTATTCTAAAATTAATTATCCATATAGGGATAGACCGAATAGGATTGCTAAGACTTTTCATAGAAGATTTCACATTAGAGAAAGATAACAAAAGGTTCAGTACTGGAAAAACTCTAAAGGAGATTAATACCCTTCAGAATGGTATTGCATACTTTCAAGAAGATGATGCCCTTAGCAAGCCTGAGGAAACTAGAATGCAGTGAGCAAAGACTTATGCAATTTCTGGCATAGGAAGCTTCATGTATCCATGCTATATACACGACCTGTTACTAGCCCTGCTGTGAGTGTCGAAAAATTAGATATCAGTAAAAACAATCCAGGTGAAAACGAACATACACTTCTGTTAAATGTATCTAAGTACTTCTAAGTAAGAACTAAGGATATATATTGATCGCTTTGGATAATGGAGACTTCAGCATCCAGGGATACACAACACTCGGATTTTATGTCCGATATAGAATGATTCGAAAGTCGGAGCATCTATGGAGTTTATTTATGTCAATAGGGTGCTGTTAGTGAAGAGTTCCAAGCAAATCGTGACTAGCAAATTCCACCATGGAAGCAGATATATCCGGCATCAAGGCTACGAAGAAGCATTTCTAAAACCAGAGTTATGCTGCAGAAATCGGCAGTAGTAATGCCATCATGATTCCATTCTCATATCTGTGACAACCAATGGCCGGCCATAGCCCTTGCTAAGAAGCCGAGGTCTCACCAAAAATTCAAGCACATTAAGCGGCATTACCACCTCATCCGTGATTACCTTGAGAAGGGTTATGTCGAGGTCAAGAGAGCCAACTCTATAGATAATGTGGCAGACCCACTTACAAAGTTGTTGGGCCAGTAGAAGATCGAAGCCCACCTTGAGAAGATGGGACTTAGACTTATAGCCAATTGGCTTTAGGACAAGTGGGAGATTGTTAGATATATGTGCCCTAAAAGTCAGAATTGGCTTACAATTGTAATACACTTCTAAGGGCAAAATTATAATTTTGATTAAAATCAATAAAATGGATCATTTTCTATCACATATGTGTATTCAGTGTCTGTGATACATCCTTTGAGTTAATGGTAATGATAATTCATATTTTCAAGGGTTGAAAATTTAAGACATGAATAATCATTATTAACTCATAAAATGCTCCCGACCATAGGATCATCACGAGGATGGTGATTGATCCGGAAGGTTGGTGTACAATCGCTTCTCTTTAGTAGATAAGTCTTGAGTCTATGGTGTGCAGACACTGAAGCGAGAGTATAGGTACTCGTTAGAGAATGAGGGCACCGAGCGTGACCACCTCGAGTAGTCATTAGGAAGTCTATCTTCTCGTCAATGACTGACTCGATGCTGCAGTAGTGTGTCTGGTTCTTTCACCTGAGGTGCATCGGTAGTTCACCTTGATGATGTTATAGTTTGACTACACCATTACTCGGTCTCTTAGCCATACGAAACCCTAAGGTGTATGTTTGCTATAGCATGTTCATTGTAGGAATTGGATAGCATCAAGATGGAATCTATCTACCTCAGTGGTAGAGGAGCAGCCCTATGATGATCATGAGAATCAAGTCCAGAAGCCCATGGCCATGGCAAAGTGAAATAATAGAAAGAGTTTCTATTTAGGTTTTCACATCGGACTCGAATCAATTGATTACATCATATGACATAAACTAGGGTTTGACGAGTTCACCTTAACCCTAATCTGATCGAGACTCAAGATAGAAGAACTTAATCACATAGGTAGCTACACCAAGAGGTTCATATTCAGCTCTGATGGGTTGCCACCATATACTGCTAGGTGTCACTGGTGGATTTTGGGAGCAATTAGAATGATTTAGATGATCGATCATTCTAACTGTTTGAATCAGAAGAGTTCTGATCCATCGAAAGGAGTTTCAATGATAGAGATCATGACATATCTCATTACCATACAGAACTGAACCTAACTGGGTCACATAAATAAGGGTTTGAATCTGGTGATCATCAATTGAACTAATTCAGTTCAATTGATCTGAATGAGATTCAATTAGGTTCAAGGAAATCGTACTAGCATTCGATTGAACCTAACGTTCTTCTTTTACTATCATAAATAGTTATCCTGACTGAGCCAAAGGAGTTTGTGCTGAATCAGAGGCCTTCACTTGGTCTGACTGGAGCTTGTCCAAGTCAGAAAAGGTTATCTTATTTCGTAAGATATTACCTGCTATTTTTGATCACCTACCATTTCTCGTCCTTTGACTTTGGTCAAAAGTTAACCTTTGACTGGTCAAATGTTGACCATTGACACTTTGACATCTGTCCACATGTCACGCACCTATTAGAAGGTTGGTGGGGACTTATCCCCCTACCAGAACCTGGCAAGGAGGAGGGCACACACCAGAACCTGACAAGGAGGAAGGCGCATGCCACCCTTGGCGTGTGCCCAAGTAGAAGGCGCCCAGGAGTCCCTATTGGACAGGGACTCCATCTCCTTTTTGTATTCTGATTAGAGTTCTCCTAAGAACCAAATTTGACTGATCTTAGGCACCATCTAAGGAGGAATCCAAGGGACTCTATTTCCACCAATCAGATTTAGATCTGATTTCATAAAGGATTGTGATTGGTTGGAAAGAAGAGGAGTTGGATCACAGATAGTCTATAAATAAGACCCTACGCCCAACTCAAAAAGCATGGAAAATTCCCCTCATCCAAAGCTACCTCTCTCCTCCTCCTCCACATCAAGCCCACCTTCTCCCTCTCCTCTCCATGCCCAAAGGTGTTTGGGACCTTGGTTGGTGCAATCCAGACGAGAGAAAGGCGACAGAAAGCTAGAAGGCTGCGCTGCTGCAAAGGATAACTGCTGATCTTCGAAAGGTATTTTGAAGATCCTTCAGATCTGATTTTTGGAGATGTGATAGAGAAGAAGAGGATCTCCATATCCTGCCTGAGTGGATACCAGTAGAGGTCAGGTACTTACGTAGCTAGATCCAGAACCTTTTACTACTTACAGGATCATCAATGGGTAATAGGATTATCCACTTCAAGGTAAATTAAATTTGATTTAATTTATCTAAATTTATTTTAATTATTAAAATAATAAGAATCAGATCTGAAACATCCTAGATTTGATCTGGATTAAAGAAAAAAATTTTGAAACATATCTCTTGATCCGATCAGATCTGAATGAACCTGGTCCGAAAAATCAAAATTTTCTTCACTGATGGCATTACTCCGATCTCTGTGGCAAACTTCTTGTACTAGAATGCCTCCTTTGCAGCTTCTGACGTAGTGATGTATTCTGCTTCTATGGTAGAATCTGCTATCACTGTTTGCTTGGAACTCTTTCAACTGACAACTCCACCATTACATACAAACAGACTCTCAGATGTCGACTTTCGATCATCTATATCGAACATGAAATCCGAGTCTGTATATCCCTGGACTTGGAGTTCTCCGTTACCAAAGACCAACATCATATCCTTAGTTCTTCTCAAGTACTTAAGGATACATTTCACAGAAGTCCAGTGTTCTTCACCTGGATTTGACTGATATCTGCTTGTGACACTCACAGCATGGGCTATATCAGGTCGTGTACATAGCATGGCATACATGAGGCTCCCTATTGCAGAAGCATAAGGGATCTTGCTCATGCGTTCTATTTCCTCAGGTGTGCTAGGGCACATCTTCTTGGAAAGATGAATACCATGTCTGAAGGGTATTAATCCCCTCTTAGAGTTTTCCATACTAAACCTCTTTAGTACTTCCTCTATGTACATCTTCTGTGAAAGTCCTAGCATCCTATTCGGTCTATCCCTATAGACCTTAATTCCTAGAATAAAGGATGCTTCACCTAGGTCTTTCATGGAGAATTCCTTTAGACAACCACATTTTGACTGATGTCAACATGGGAATATCATTCCCAATAAGGAGGATGTCATCCACGTACAATACGAGGAAGACAACAGCGCTCCCACTGACCCTTTTTGAAAGACACATGGTTCCTCTTCATTTTTTGATGAAACCAAATTTTTGATCACATCATTGAAATGAGTGTTCCAGCTCCGAGATGCTTGCTTAAGTCCATATATGGACCTTTGCAGCTTGCAAACCTTGTGATCAGTATCACTGGATGTGAAACCTAGCGGCTGTTCCATATAGATATCTTCCTCAAGATATCCATTTAAGAAATGCCGTTTTCACGTCCATTTGCCATATTTCATAATCGAAATAGGCTGCAACAGCAAGCAATGTGCGGATGGATTTTAGCATAGCTACTGGGGAAAAGGTATCCTGATAGTCAATGCCTTCGCACGTTGACTATAACCTTTTGCCACTAGTCTAGCCTTGAATGTCTCCACATTCCCATCTGCACCAATCTTTCTCTTGAAGATCCATTTACACCCAATAGGTACTATACCTTCTGGTGGATCTACCAAGGTCCAGACTTGGTTTGAGTGCATCGAGTCAATTTCTGACTTCATTGCCTCTAAGCCATTTCTCAGAGTCGATATCTGATATCGCCTCGTTGTAGGTTTTGGGATCATCACCATGAGCACCATTACCTATGAGGAACATTTTCTCTACTTCCTCTGAAATAATACCTAAGTATCTTTCAGGGGGACGGGAAAACTCTTTCCGATCTACGAGGTGGAGGAGGTAGTGTTCTTATTGGCTCAACCTGATTTGGTTCCATTTGGTCCTTAGCTCGTTGCTACTTGTGAGACTTTCTCATCAAGCTTAATCTGCTTTCCAATGCCGCTATCTTGAATAAACTATTTTTCAAGAAAGATGGCATGTCGACTCACAATCACATTGTGGTCTTCTGGAATGTAGAAATAGTATCCTAATGACTCTTTAGGATATCCTATGAATCGAGCTCTAAAGGACCTAAACTCTAACTTGTCCGCTTGTTGTCTTTTGACATGAGCCGGACAACCCCAAATTCTGAGATGACTCAGACTTGGTTTCTTACCGTGCCATATCTCATACGGTGTGGTAGGAACGGTTTTAGAAGGAACCCTATTCAGTAAGTATATTGAAGTTAACAATGAAGTGTCCCCAAAGAAAATCAGGGAGGTCTGTGAAGCTCATCATGGATCGAACCATATCCAATAGAGTCCGATTTCTCCATTCTGAAACCCCGTTGAGTTGAGGTGTTCCTGGTGGAGTCCATTGAGAGACTATGCCATTTTTCTTGAGATAGTCTAGGAATTTCCCGGCTAAGGTATTCACCTCCTCGATCTGATCGAAGAACCTTAATGGATTTTTCCAGTTTGTTTTTCTACTTCATGTCTGAATTTCTTTGAACTTTTCAAAAGCTTCAGACTTGTGTCTCATAAGATACACATACCCATACCTAGACAGATCATCGGTAAAGGTAATGAAGTAGACAAAATTGCCTCTAGCCGGCACATCAAATGGGCCGCACACATCAGTATGTACTAGGGCAAGGAGATCTGTGGCCCTCTCCCCATGTCCAACAAAAGGGAGTTTAGTCATTTTGCCTTGAAGACAAGATTCACAAGTTGGATATGACTCAAAAGTCAATGGACTCAATAGCCCATTTTTCTCCAATTTGTTAATCCTATCTTCTGCTATATGACCTAATCTCAGGTGCCATAGATATCTATCATTTGGACTATCCCTAGGTCGTTTGGCATTCACGTTTTGCTCGATAGTTAAAATAGGTACATCAATATGTAAGCTGATAAAGACCATTAATAAGGAAACCATTTGCAATTTTATTTTCTTTCATAAAGAATGTTACAATGGTCCTTAAAGAAGGTAATCACATAGCCTTCTTGTGCTAAGCATGAAACAGAAATCAAATTCCTGCTAGCTGCAGGCACATAATAACAGTCTTTTAAAACTAAGTCTAAACCAGATGGTAATCGAAGAGGGTATGTTCCCATGGCTACTGCAGCAACTCTTGCTCCATTACCGACATGCGTAGGATCATGTCTCCATCCCTCAGCCTCCTGCTATCCTCAAGACCCTGCATAGAAGTGCACAGATGAGCACTAGAACCAGAGTCAAGCACCCAACTGGATGCAGAAGAAATCGTAAGGTTAGACTCAATAACGAGCATACCTCCAGAAGGACCTTCCTTCTTGTTCTTCAGGGTGGCCAGGTAAGTAGGGCAGTTCCGCTTCCAATGGCCGTCGCTGTTGCAATGGAAAACTTTTCCTTTTCAGCGGCCTTCTTCCTTTTGCCTTCTTCTTCTTTTCTTCCTTCCACCTTTCTGCTTTTTCGCAGACTTCTTTTTCTTTCCATAAGACTTTCTTTTGGAAGAAGTCCATTCCATAGCAAGAACTGAGCCTTTAGAACCTTTCATAGAAAGCTCAGCGGTAACCAGCATATTCATTAATTCGGCCAAGGAAATTTTGAAGTTTATGCATGTGGTAATTCATGATGAATTGCCCATATGCATCAGTCAAGGATTGCAGAATAATATCGTTCTGCAAATCCAAGTCCTAACTTCACACCGAGCTTCTCAAGCTCTTCCATGTCCTTGATCATTGTCAGACAGTGATCTTGGACTGACTGCCCATCACGCATCTTAGCCTTAAAAAGTCATTTCGTGACTTGATATTTGGCTGCGCGACTCTGTTCACCAAACATCTCCTGTAGGTGAGCCAACATTTGGCGAGCAGTCCCGATATCTTCATGTTGGCGCTGGAGCTCATCAGACATCGAGCCCAACATGTAAGTATCTGGCCTTATTATCTTCGTCTATCCATTTTTCCAGAGATGCTCTCTGTTCAGTGGATGGACGAGCTGGTAAGGTGGGAGGGTCCTGGTCCAAATACATGGGTTAACTTCTCGGAACCCAAAATAATTTTGTAGTTCCTGAGCCAATCTTTATAATTGGGTCCGATCAGTCTATGTGTGTCCAGGATACGTGCCTAAGTGGGTTGGACGCAGACATTTTTCTGTAGAGAGTCAAAGATTCTAGTTAGATACTGTAATTTATGACTTGACCAATTTATTTAAAAATTTTATTTTTAAACAAATTAGCTCCCACTATTTTCTCGGATCCCTACACTCCTCTCTGTAGAGATGCAAAAATCTCCATGATTAATGATTTCTAGTGGGTGGTGCGGTCTCACCAACTGACTCATCACCTCACCTAACAGTTATTGGTGATGGGTTAGCCAATGAGTGAACAACTCTTGTTCAATGATTCTCTAATCATGGTGCACCCAAACTTGGTCTCTAATTCATGAATCTCACCGTATCCGGAATATTGATCCACTCCTTAGTTAAGTCAGACCCACCATTTGCATAGACTGGATTCCTAATTGAGTCTCTCACCGTATCCAAAATATTGAGCCCAACTCATCCTCCAGCCCATAGCATCCAATGCCTAATAGACATGGTTGCATCTTTCCCGGTGCAACTGAGCCACTGTATCCAGTCGAGAACAATCAACCCCGGGAAGGGCCCGCACATCTACAATGGTGGAAGACCTCAGACTTAATCTTTTCTTAGGGAGAATTGATTCAGGTCTCATTAAACTAGACTTGTCATAGTCATAACAATTATGACTAACCTAGTGGCATGGGTTAGCTCGGATTATTGACCACCTCAAATCAGAACTGTGTCAACAGATATGGCCAGGTAAGTGAGACCGGTGGAAGGGATATGCCATTAACTCGCACAAGAATGCATTCAGGTCGAGTAGCTTCCAATTAAAAACCAGTCGGTCGTATCTGTGCCAAACTTACCTTAGACACCAAATTTGTTGAGTCAGAACCAATTGGGTTAGCCTACAATCCAGACTCTAACCTCTGAGCCTAATTAGGTCTTGCTTGATCATCGTGACTCGATCTTGACCCAGACTTAATCCTATTAGGCTGGTCAATTTAAGCATTGTTGATCCCATCTAACCAACTCTTGATTCGGTTTGATCAACCGCTTAGACCTAATTGAGCTACCCAAGCCCGAACCCAGTATTATGAATATGTCTTAGATCTAAAATTCTCAATTTTAGACCTAATTATATTCCATAATCTTAATTCTTAATTAAGTTTAGGGTTCATAAACAAAATATGCACAATAAATCCTAGGGATTTCAGGATCTAGGGTTTTGCAGAAAGTAAGTTTTGGATTTCTGATTAAGGACGAACACGCAGCACCCCTACACATCATAAGAACACCCCATCGAATGGAAAGAGAGGGCCTTTAAACCCTTCTTCGTTCTTATGACCGGACGGCCAAGAGGAACGCCTTAATCAGGAACATTAAATACTACAAAATAGTTTTAGATCTATATCATATATCTCATATATAAAAATTAGATCTAATCATGGCATATTTTGCATACATCTCATGTATCGAATCATGCATATTTTTCAGATCTAAATTATCTCATAATAATCTAAAAAATTAGATTTAAATTGATCTAATCAAAATAAATTCTAATCTAGACAACTATGTAGAACTATTCTACAACTAGTCTAGACATGCATCAATCATATCTCATATGATGTTAAAATTAAATAATTTTTATTTGCTTATTTTTTAGATGTTATTATAATATTTATAATATCAAAAAAGTAGTAAATAAATAGATCTAAAATATAATTTAATCAAATTAAATCATGAAACATGCAAGACTATTCTATAGAACTATTCTATTTTAGAACTAGTCATGCATATTTTCTAATCTTAGATCCAAATTATTTAATTTTAATTTTTTTTGATTTTAGATCTGATCACATCTCATGTGACATCTGAAATTATTATTTTTAGATTAAAATAAATTTAAAAAAAGATCTAAATAATTTTTAGAACCTGGCTCTGATACCAGTTGAAGGGAAAAATCCTGATTTTTTTGGATCCAGGTTCGTTCAGATCTGATCAGGATCAAGAGATATATTTCAAAAATTTTTCTCAACTATCTAGATTAGAACTGAGATGTTTTAGAATTGATTATATAGATCTAATAAATAAAAATAAAAATAAATTAAATCTAATTTAATTTATACCTGAATATTGGGTAATCCTATTACCCGTTAGATGATCCTGCAGATTGCAGCGGAAGGATTCTGGATCTAGCCACGCAAGCGCCTGGCCTCTACCGATATCCACTTAGGACTGGATCTAGAGATCCTTCTTCTTCTCTATCATCATCTCCAAAAATTAAATATGGATCTGATTTGGAGGATCTTCAAAACTCTTTTCGAAGATTAGCAGTCATCTCTGCAGCAGTGGTGCCTTCTTCCATTCTCGTCAGCCTTTTCTTGTCTGGATTGCACCAAACTGGAGCCCAACTTGCCTTAGGCAAGGAGAGGAGAGAGAGGATCAGAAGATGGCATGGAGGAAGGAGAGGAGCAGCCTTGGGGCATGGCTAAGAGGAAACTCTATGAAAGTTGGGTGCAGACAGGATTTATTTATAGACCTTACTGCGCCATGCAATGCCACATCATCCCGGCCAATCACGTTGCTCCATGCAATCAGATCTAAATCTAATTTATGGGATGACATCACCTGATCCAATCAGATGAGAGATCCATAAATTCATCCTTAGATGGCATCTAAGACTGGTCAAAGTCTATGGCCAGGTGTCATCTAAGTTGAATCCAAGAAGCAACCTAGAGTTCCATCCGTATGGGACTCCAAGCGTCCCTATCCATGGGCACACGCCATCCTAGGCATTTGTCCCCTACTTTTCAATATCTGGTAAGGGGACAAGCCACTATCTGCTCTCCAATAAGTGCATGACACATGGGCAGATGTCTAAGTGTCAAAGGTCAATGTTTGACCAAAGTCAAAGATAAGAATTAGCAGATGACGGAAAATAGTAGGTATTATCTTTAATTTATCTCATAAATTAAGACAATCCTTTTCTAACCTGGACAAGCTTCAATTAGATCAAGTGAAGGTACCTAAGTGAGCACAAACTCATTTGGCTCAGTCAGAGACAACTTATTTAATGATAGTAAAAGAAGAACGTTAGGTTCAATCGAGTGCTAGCACGATTTTCTTGAACCTAATTGAATCTCATTCAGATCAATTGAACTGAGTTAGTTCAATTGATGATAACCAGATTCAAACCCTTATTTATATGACCCAGTTAGGTTCAGTTCTATATGGTAATGGGATATGTCATGATCTCTATCATCGACATCATCGAAACTCCTTTCGATGGATCAGAACTCTTCTGATTCAAACAGCTAGAATGATCGATCATCTAAATCATTCTAATTGCTCCCAAAATCCACCAGTGACACCTAGCAGTATATGGTGGCAACCCATCAGAGCTAAAAATGAACCTCTTGGTGCAGCTACCTTGTGTGATTAAGTTCTTCTATCTTGAGCCCCGATCAGATTAGGGTTAAGGTGAACTCGTCAAACCCTAATTTCTATCATATGATGTAATCATTCGATTCAAGTCCAATGTGAAAATCTAAATAGAAACTCTTTCTATTATTTCACTCTGCCATGGCCATGGGCTTCTGGACTTGATTCTCATGATCATCATAGGGCTGCTCCTCTACCACCGAGGTAGATAGATTCCATCTTGATGCAATCCAGTTCCTACAATGAACATGCTATAGCCAACATACACCTCAGGATTCCATATGGCTAGGAGACCGAGTAATGGTGTAGTCAAACTATAACACCCTCAAGGTGAACTATCGATGCACCTCAGGTCAAAGAACCAGACACACTACTGCAGCATCGAGTCAGTCATTGACGAGAAGGTAGACTTCCTAATGACTACTCGAGGTGGTCACGCTCAGTGCCCTCATTCTCTAACGAGTACCTGTACTCTCGCTCCGGTGTCTCCACACCGTAGACTCAAGACTCATCTACTAAAGAGAAGCGATTGTACACCAACCTTTCGGATCAATCACCATCCTCATGATGATCCTATGGTCAGGAGCATTTTATGAGTTGATAATAAAAATTCATGTCTTAAATTTTCAACTCTTGAAAATATGAATTATCATTACCATTAACTCAAGGAATGTATCACAGACACTAAATACATATTTATGATAGAAAATAATTTATTTTATTATTTATAGTCAAAATTATAATTTTGCCCCTAGAAGTGTATTACAAGTGTCAGTAATTCTGGCTTCTAGGGCACATATATCTAACATTAGGATCGTCTACATGTAGGTCAGCTTGTATTGTATTGATAGCCAAACTTGCATAAATAATGAGGTCCTTTTGGGTGACCGCAGGAGGCTCGATCAAAAGAAATTTCTCTCATTGATTGGCAAAATTTGGCTACAAAGAGTGCAGAAGGCCTGCGACTGGAGGAGTTCGAGAAGAGATATGACCTGCAGAGAAGTCCAACTGAAGAAGAAGTCTAGGAGGAGTTCAATTGTAGGAAAAATCTAGAAGAAGTTCGACTGACGGAGAAGTCCTGAAGGAGTTCTACTAGCGGAGAAGTCCAAAAGGAGTTCTACTGGCGGAGAAGTCTGACTGAAGGAGAAGCCCGAGAAGAGTTTGACTAGTGGAGAAGTTCGGGAGGAGTTCGACTGATGGAGAAGTTCAGAAGGAGTTTGACTGTAGGAGAAGTCCGAAAGGAGTTCTACTGGTAGAGAAGTCCGGAAGGATTTCAACTATAGGGAGGTCTGGAAGGAGTTTGACTGGCGGAGAAGTCTGGGAGGAGTTCGACTGTAGGAGAAGTCCGAAAGAAGTTCAACTGGCAGAGAAGTCTGGCTGAAGGAGAAATCTAGGAGGAGTTTGACTGTACAAGTCCGAAAGAAGTTTGATTGGAAAAGAAGTTCGATTGAAGAAAAAGTCTAGGAGGAGTTCGACCGGCCCCCAAGCTAGCCAGGCTAGACTACCCAGGGGGCCACTCTCACTATTCAGGTTCATCTGAAGGGGATCCAATGATAGGAGGATGGCCGAGATCGCTCTAAGACTAGACATTTAGTCGAACTTCAACGGGAGTGGGTTTATCCCCAACATATATGAAGAGACTATTGAACAACCTTATTTTGAAGAAACATAGATTTATAGAATATAGGGCTGGATGTAGATTGGGCCAGCTCGAGGGACATCAACCAGGCCGACTTTGGATCGGGCTGTAGGCTAGGCTCGTGTATTTTTCGAAAGGATTTTAGCTTAAAACTAGCTTATGACCCATGCAATGCATAAGATTTCTCCAACCCCCTCCTCTTCCTCCCCAATCACTATCCTTCCCTTGTCCCCCGTGGCTCCTCTCCTTCATTGTCCTCTTCCATCTCCCCTCCCTACCCCCACCAATGGCCTTCCCACCAACCTCTACCTCCTCACTGCCTTCGTCAACCACCGCGAGACCCCCCCTTGGTGTCCTTGCTCTCAACCTTCTAGCCTCTCCCTTCCTCTCCCTCATTCATCTCCTCCTCTCTCTCCTCCACGTCAATGGCCTCCCTGCCCTCCACTTCCTCACCTTCTTCGCTAGTTGCTGCAAGGCCCCCTCTATGCCCCTACCCTTAACCTAGAAAAATGGGAGAGAGATAGCACCAGTTATGTCGTGTAGTGTCACTCATGCAACAACGGCATTGGGCCCATCTACTGCCCCACCCTAATTCATGGGAGAGAGATAGCACCAGTTATGTCGTGTAGTGTCACTCATGCAACAACGGCATTGGGCCCATCTACTGCCCCACCCTATTCATCGACTTCACTGCAATCCTCTTCGAAGACCCATCCATCATTAGCAGTGGATTTTTTGATGTCATCTTCTCCTTTTCCAAGACTACTATGGCTAGTGGATGGGTCCTATTGGGACAATCGAATCTGCTCCCCCTATTTCAATGTCAACCCCCTGATTTTGTGTTGGCAACAAATGTCAAACTATCAAAGTAGAACCATCAAAGGTGTTACCGGTTCAACTATGGCATCTATAGGGTTTATCACCCCGACATCCTATCCATGTCATAAAACACGAAAAAATGGTCGACTATCCATTGGTAAGCCAACAGCCTATCGATAACACTCGGCCATCTTCTCAAGTTGCAACTTTTTCAAGCAACCCAATACACTGTACTACTGACAAACCTTCGATACAAAATCTCAGAATCACTGACTGATAGTCGATATATCAGAATAACCAACTGACAGTTGATATATTGGAATCCACAATCACGATACTGGGTAACCACTATATGCCATGACTGTTAATGGGCATAAACTACCCACTAATTCCATAATTATGGTCCGATAATTATCCTTTAGTACCATGGAAAGTAGGATTCCACATGCTCAACCACCACAACCGATCACCTATAAAGAGGAGATAAGAAAACAAGTAAAGAAAGAGGACAATTCTGAGCAAAAACTTTGTCAAATTCTATCCTAAACATCATATTCATCACTCCTCACTGACTTAGGCATTAGAGGATCCCCGTCGGACAAAATTTCTGCTAGTAAACTTGTTTTGCAGGTTGCTCTTCATTGGAGTCTAGCATACACGAGGATTGATCACAATAGATTGGCATGTTAGGTAGAGAAAGAAAATCTAATTATAAAAATAAGAGCTCAGCACGTTCCACCGACTCCACCAGGCAACCTTCCGACTAAGAAGATCTCTCACCTCCACCAGCAGAGCCTAATTCCTTGCATCCGGTTATTACTATAGGTGCTCAATAATTCGCTGCCTTAGCACAACAAGTAAAGACACTGACGAAGGTGGTTTACAATCTCCAGCAAACATAGCAACAACAACATCAACAACCTCTAGTGGAGGAGCCAGCACTGCATGTAGTGCCTCCAGGCACAATCACCGTGCCCTACAGTGGTCTCCTTCTCCTTCCCTAGAATGATGATCCACTCGACATTCCCATCATGTTGAGCCATAGGCATCTCGATAATCTCACCATACCGCTCACCAACAGCAAAGGTCTCTTTCTCCTTCTCTCTGCCATAGTGGAAAAAAGGGAGAGAGGTCCCACTCACCTTCAAGCTCTTCAAGGAAGGATTCTACTCGTAAAGTCTCACAGCAATAGCAACTCGATGACTATGAGTGCAAGTTGAAAGAGATTGACTACCAACTTGCCCAACTCTAGGTGGAAAACCAAGGTTCCTCTAATGACTATGATTGCCACATTACTCTACCCTTCTTTCGATGTATTTTGGACGAGTCGATCCCAACTCAGTTCAAGATGTAGCAAATGAAGCCTTATGATGGCTCTACCGACCCTTTTGATTACTTAAAGAGCTACAAAGCTCTCATGATGATTTAAAAGGCAACTGATGCCCTTTTATATTTAGGTTCCTAGCAATCATCCAAAAAGCTATTCGAGCTTGGAATTCTAGGCTCTAGCTAGAAGCATTCACTCATTTGAGTAGTTGGAGCACTCATTCGTGGCTCATTTTAGTACCAATAGAAGAATATCACAAATGTCCGACAGTCTCTTCTCCATCAAGTAGAATGAAGAAGAGATCTTATGAAGCTTTGTGGCATGTTTCAACGCTACCACGCTTCAAGTCTAAGACCTCAACGAGGACATGGCCATCTCAGCCATGAAAAGAGGGCTCAAAAGCTTCAGGTTTGCCTGGTCACTGGACAAGACGCTCCCTCAAACTTATTCCGAGCTTCTTAAACACGTGTATAAATATATTCGCATTGAAGAAAGTGCTACTTACCAGCACAAATCCAAGAAAAAAGGTCGAAAAAAGCAAAAATGAATGGAGCCCTGGCTGGACCTAGTCGAGTATCAGTCGACAAGGAAACTTCGTGCCACTAATGGAGTCCAAAACCAAATAACTTCGACTATAGGTATGACAGGTATGACTCCGACACTCCTCTCTCTATTCCTCATGCATAGATTTTAATAGGGATTAAGGACAAGAATATTTTTGTCGACCTTCATGGATGAAAGTGCCACTGACGAGTCGTAGTAAGAAAAAATATTATCGATTCCATCGTGATCACGATCATGATACCGAACAATGTATTCAACTCAAAGATGAGATAGAAGTCCTAATCCAATGGAGCTATCTCATGAAATATCGACGTAACTATTCGACTCAGTCTCTTATCAACTAACAACCTCATCTTCAACCTTAGAAAGCCAACAATAATCGACCGATGGTGGGAGTTATCAACATGATCTCAGGGCAACCAAAAGACCAGAGGGCAAGTTTCGAAGAAGAATCATCCAAGAAGCGATGACAAGATAATATAATTTTAGATGTGTACCCTAGAAGCCGATAAGCTAACATTTGTAATACACTTCTTGGGATAATTTTATAATTTTAACTATAAAATTAATAAAAAAATTATTTTCTATCATAATGTATATTCAAAGTGTCTTTGATACATCCTTTGAGTTAATGGTAATTAGAATTCATATTTTCGAGAGTTAAAAATTTAAGATATGAATTTTCAAAATTAACTCATAAACTATTCCTGACCGTAGGATCATCACGAGGATGGTGATCGATCTGAAAGGTTGGTGTATGATCACTTTCTTAGGATAGATGAGTCTTGAGTCTATGGTGTGGAGACACTGGAGCGAGAGTACAGATACTTGTTAGAGAATGAGGGCACTGAGTGTGACCACTTCAAATAGTCATAAGGGAGTCTACCTTCTCGTCGATGACTAGCTCGATGCTGTAGTGGTGTGTCTGATTCTTTGATCTAAGGTGCATCGATAGTTCACCTTAAAGATGTTATAGTTTGACTACACCATAACTCGATCTCCAAGCTAATTAGAATTCTGAGGTGTATGTTGGCTATAGCATATTCATTATAGGAATTGGATTACACCAATAGGAAATCTATCTATCTCGGTAAATGAGGAGTAGCTCTATGATGATCATGAGATGGAGTCCATAAGCCTATGGCCATGGTAGTATGAAGATGATAGAAAGAGTTTCTATTAGGATTTCACATCGGACTCGAATCAAATGATTAACTCATATGACAGATATTGAGTTTGACGAGTTCACCTTAACCCTAATCCTGTCAGGGCTCATGATAGAAGAACCCAATCACACAGGTAGCTACACCGAGAGGTTCATTTTTAGTTCTGATGGATTGCCATCTTATACTGCTAGGTGTCATTAGTAGATTTTAGGAGCAATTAGAATGATCTTAATGATCGATCATTCTAATTGTAAGAATCAAAAAAGTTCTAATCCATCGAAAGATGTTTCGATGATGTCGATGATGGAGATCACGACATATCTCATTACCATATGAAACTGAATCTAACTAGATCACACAAATAAGAATTTGGGTCTAGAAGTGATCTATTCAGCTAACTTAGTTCAATTGATTTAGATTAGATCGAATTAGGTTCAAGAAAATCGTGCTAACACACAATTGAGCCTAACTTTCTCCTTCTATAGTATTTTTGGTTCGTCTCGACTAAATCAAATTAGTTTGGACTCCCTAAGAAACCCTATATGGGTTTATCTTTGTCTGACTGGAGTTTGTCTAGCTCAGAAAAGAATTGTCTTAATCTATCAGGTGGAAATAAGACAATACCTGCTAATTCCTATCGCCACCTGCCATTTTCTATCTCTACTGGGACATAAGATGTCCCAATGCAGGAAAGAAGAGGCATGCGCATGTGCCCCCTTTGGACATCTCCTTGGGGGGCATGCCCACTTGATTTTCATGCATAAAAATGTACGCAAGCCCCTAGTTGGCATGCGCACATGGGGAAAAGAGATGGAGTCCCATATAGATGAGACTCCAGGGTTGCTTGATGGTTTTAAACACTTGGGCACCAAAGTGTTTGGGCCTATCCATCTATGGTGCCAAGGAGACTCTAACCTGACTAGATCAAGTGACATCACTCCATCAATCAGATTAAGATCTAATTGAATCGAGCAATTTGATTAGTCGAAGTGATGTGGCACTGCATGGCGCAGCAAGGTCTATTTAAACCCTATGTACGCCTAAGGTTTCAGAATTATGCCCATCCACCATACTATAAGGCTGTCCCTCCTCTCTTCCACACCTTTCTTTGGTCCTCTCTTTCCCCTCTCCATGCCCAAGAGGTTGGGTGAATCCAGCAAGGAAGATCAAGCTTTGGCGTAAGGATTAGGAAGACATACGATGCGTTCATGAGACAAGCGCACTGCATTCATCGACTATTTTGAAGGCTCTACGAATCAGATCCAAATCTAATTTTTGGAAATTAGATATAGAAGGAGATCATATCTAGATCCTACCTGAGTGGACTTCGATAGAGGCCAGGCACTTGCATGGCTATATCCAGAACCTCGGGCTTCAATAGATCATCGACAGGATAATCAGATTATCCAAATAAGATATAAAATTAAATCTAATTTAATTTTAATTTTATTTTTAATATTAGATCTATAGGATTAGATCTGAAAACTCTTCATTCTAATTAGGATTTGTATGGAATATTTTTGAAATATCTCCATAAATCTGATTGGATCTAAACGATCCTGTGGCTGAAAAATGCTGATTTTCTTCAACTAGTATCAAAGCTGCATTAGCAGTTCTTCATATCTATTTCAAATCTAATTTTTTTTTTTAGTTTTATGATTTGATATTAAAAAATTTTAGATATTGCATCAGATATGATTAGATCTAAAATTAAAAAATTAAAAATTTAGAATCATATCAATGATGTATGAGATACATGTCTAGACTAGGTATAGAATTGTTTTATATGTCTAGTGTAGTTTTTTTTTTTATATGATTAAATATGATTTTAGATCTATTTTTATTTTTATTTTTTTGATATTATAAATATTATAATTAGATCTAAAAAATAGAAAATTAAATATTTAAATATTTATATAAGATATGATAGATGCATGCCTAGACTAGTTGTAGAATTATTCTATGAATTATCTAGAATAGATTTTATTTTGATATGATCAATTTAAATTTTATTTTTTAGATTTTATATGTGATATATCAGATCTGAAAGCATGCATTTATAATTTCATGAATGATACATGAGATGTATACAGAACATGCATGTTTAGATCTATGATTTTATATGTAATATATGTTACAGATCTTATTATTTTGTAGTGTAGTATTTGTTTCTGATTAAGGCATTCTCCTTGGCCGTCCGATCATTAGAGTAAAAAAGGTTTCAAGGCCCTCTCTTTTCATTCAATGGGGTACTCTTATGGCATGTAGGGATACTACGCATTTATCCTTAATTAGAAATTGAAAACTTACTTTTTTGCAAAATCTTAAATCCTGAAATCCTAGGATTTTTGATATGTTTCTATTTATGAACCAAAACTTAATTAAGAATTAAGATTATGAAATAAATTTGGTCTAAAAATTATAAATTTTTAGATTTAAAATACTTTCATAAATTTTGGTTCAGACTTGGATAGCTCAATTAGATCTAGCGGTTGATCAAATCAAATCAAGAGTTGGTTAGATGGGATCGAGAGTGCTTAGAATTGATCAGCCCAATAGGATTAAGTCTAGATCAAGATCGACTCATAGTAACATGTGGTCGACCAAGTCAAGACCTAATTTGGCTTCACAGTTCGAGCCTAAATTGTAGGCTAATCTGATTGATTCTGGTTCGATAATTTGGTGTCTAAGATAAGTTTGACAGATATGACCGACTAATTTTTAATTGGAAGCTACTCGACCTGAATACGTTCTTATCGAGTTAATGACATATCCCTTCCACCGGTCTCACTTATCTAGCCATTTAAGTCGACCTAGTTCTGATTTGAGATGGCTAACAATTCGAGCTAATCCATGCCACTGGATTAGTCATGATTGTTATGACTAAGTCAAGTCAAGTTTAAAGAGACCAAAATTAAATCTTTCTAAAAAAATATTAAGTCATAGGTCTTCCATCATTATAGATGTGCGGGCCCTTCTTGGGGTTGATTATTCTCAACTAGTTACAATCGTTTTGTTACACCGAAAAGACGCAACCATGTCTATTAGGCATTGCATGCTATGGGTTAGAGAATAGGTTGGGCTCAATATTTTGAATATAGTGAGGGATCTAATCAGCAATCTAATTTATGCAAATGGTGGATCTGACTTAACTAAAGAGTGGAGCAATATTTTCGGCACGGCGAGCTTCATGAATTAAAGATCAGGTTTAGATGCACCATGATTAGAGAATTATTGGATAAGAGTTGTCCACTCATCGATTGATCCATCACTAATAACTATTAGGTGAGATGGTGAGCCAGTCGGTAGAACCTCACCACCCACTAGAAATCTATGATTGCGGAGATTTTCGTATCTCTGCCAAGGAAGTGTGAAAATCTAAGAAAATAGTGGAAGTCAAATTTATTTAAAAATAAAATTTTTAAATAAATTGATTAAGTTTAATTATAAAATCTAACTAGAAACTTTGACTCTCTATAGGAAAATATCTGTGTCCAACCCACTAGCCCGTATCCTGGACACCCATAAACTAATCATACCAAATTACAAGAATTGGCTTTAAAACTATAAAATTATTTTGGATTTCAAAAGGCTGACTTATGTATTGGATCAAAACCTCCCACCTTACGGGCTCGTCCATCCACTGAACAGAGAGCATCTCTGAAAAAGTGGATAGACGAAGACAATAAAGCTAGGTACTACATGTTGGGCTCGATGTCTAATGAACTTCAGCACCAACATGAGGACATCAAGACTGCTCATCAAATGTTGGCTCAGCTACAAGAGTTGTTCACTGAGAAGAGTCGCGCAGCCAAGTATCAAGTCACAAGGAGATTTTTTAAGACTCAAATGCGTGATGGATAGTTGGTCCAAGATCATTATCTGATGATGATCAAGAACTTAGAGGAGCTTGAGAAGCTCGGTGTCAAGCTAGACAGGAACTTGCAAATTGATGTGATGTTGCAGTCCTTGACTGATGCATATGGATAGTTCATCATAAACTTGCATATGCATAAGCTGCAATGTATCTTAACAAAATTGATAAACATGCTGGTTACTACTAAGCTTTCTTTGAAAGATTCAAAGAGCTCAGTGCTTGCTGTGGAGTGGACTTCCTCGAAAAAAAGTCATTTAGAAAGAAGAAGAAGTCTGCAAAGAAGCAAAAGATAGATGGAGAAAAAAAGAAGAAGGGAGAGTCGAAGAAGAAGACCACTGACAAAGAAAAATATTTTTATTATAATACAGATGGCCATTGGAAGTTGAATTATCCTTTATACCTGGCCAGCCTGAAGAATAAGGAGGTAGGTCCTTGTGGAGGTATTCTCCTAATTGAATCTAATCTAACGATTTCTTCTACATCCAGTTGGATGCTTGACTCTAGTTCTAATGCTCATCTGTGCACTTCTATGTAGGATCTTGAGGAGAGTAGGAGGCTGAGGGATGGTGAGATGATCCTACACATCAGGAATAGAGCAAGAGTTGTTGTTATGGCCATGGGAACCTATCCTCTTCGACTATCATCAGGATTAGATTTAGTACTTAGGGACTATTATTATGTGCCTACAGCAAGCAGAAATTTGATTTATATTTCTTATTTAGCATAGAAAGATTATGTAATTAGTTTTCTTAAGGATCATTATAATATTCTTTTTTAAAAAATAAAATTATAAGTGGTTTTCTTATTAATGATCTCTGCTAGTTACATATTGATGTTTCTATTTTCAATATCGAGCAAAACATGAATGCCATAGGATCAAAATGACTTAAGGATAGTCTAAATGATAGATATCTATGGCACCTTAGGCTAGGTCATATAGTAGAAGATAGGGTTAACAAATTAGAGAAATTTGGGCTATTGAGTCTGTTGACTTTTGAGTCATATCCGATTTATGAATCATGCCTTCATGGCAAAATGACCAAGCTCTCTTTTTTAGGTCATGAGGAAAGGGCCACAGACCTACTTGCCCTGGTACACACAGATGTGTGCGATTGATAGGGACGCAATGTTGTCGTTAAGACACCGTGTTTATCAGTTTAATCCGACTTCTTAAAATCATTGAAAATGCGTAGATAGTAGTGAGTCGGGTCGAATCCACAGGGAAGGTAGTGTTTTTAGATTTGAAATCTTTGATTTTATAAAAAAAAAAGATAAAAAAGAAGAGTTTCGAGATCAAAAGTGAAGTCGGAAAATAAAAAGCAAAAATTAAAAGATGCAGAAATTTAAACTTAGTACTAAGATCTACTAATTAGATCTTAGCATCTACTTGCAATAAAAAATAATAATTAAAGTATGGAAATTAAATTATAATAAAAATTAAAAAGTAAGAAATTAAAGTGCAAAAAAATAAAATTTTTATTAATTAAAATTTCAAAATTTAAATACATAGAATTTAAAAAAAATAAAATAAAATAAAATAGCCTGATCTCTGATCTTGGATCGGCATTGGCAGAAAGATGGTGTAGAAGCTCGGCTCTTCTTCTCGGCACCCGTTGCTTCGAAGCAGCCTTTAACCCATAGCCTGGCTTCGCCCTATACCAAAGCTTCACCTTGATCGGAGAGATTGATTTTTGATGGCCTGGGGTCCTTTTTATAGAGCTAGGAGGGCTGGATATTTTTTTCTAAAGGCAATATGGGACTAATGGCCTTTGCAATCATCAAAATACAAAAGAATTTGAGTAAAATTTGAATCAAAATAGCTCTGATACGTCTCTAATAAATCTGATAAAATCCAGCCGTTCAATAGGAATCCAACGGTCCAAAAATCATCAAAATCGGATGCAGATCAACTCAGATCGGGTCGGATTAAATTCTGGCCGTTGGATCGCGCTTGATGGAGGAAATCTGGCCGCAAATCATGCGCCTGAGAGTTTGATCACCGTCGGGAGCTTTCTGGACCGTCGGATCATCGCCTGGATCGAGCGCTGCCGTCCGATGGTGATCCGCGTGATGTTTGTATCTGAATAAAATTCGGAAGAAACCACAGCCGTCCGATCCTGACCGCAAACAACCACATCCGTCCGATCGCGCAATAACTGTTCCCATGGACCGCGTGGACCGGCCGCACCGCACACCGCAACCAATCAGCGCCTCTGTTGTCGAGCGAAAAGACTAAATTACCCTTGTGAGCCGCGATAAATTTCTGTAGACCCTTTAGGGGTCTAGGTCCACCACGTGGCAATCTCTGATTCGCCGGATTTTGCTGAGCTGGCGGTCCACGCCTGGATCGTGGACCGGCTGATGGCTTCAACGGCTGAGTCGGCTTTGATGGCTTGGTGGCTCGGCTTGGCTTGGTGGCTCGGCTTGCGGAGCCGGCTGAGCCGTTTTCTTTTTTTATTTAATTTTTATTTATTTTATATTTTTAAAAATTCATATCTTTTCCATTTTAGCTCCGTTTTACTTGAAATTTATTTCGTTGTGATCAAAAAAATGAGCTCTTTCTATTGATAATAAAATTTTATTTTTTAATTTTTATTATTTTTATTATTTTTTAATTAATTTTTTAATTAATAAAAATATGAATTTTTCAAAAATTATATATAAATTGATTAATAATTCTTAAAAATTAATATAAATTAATTAATAAATTAATACTTTTATTGGTGAATTTATGATGCTTATCACACCCCCCAACTTAAGCTTTGCTCGTCCTCGAGTAAAGAAAGAATTTAGTTTTAAATATCTTTTAACTTTAGAGTTTCGAATTTTACCTAAGCAATTTTCAAAATGGCCATTGATATTCAGTAGAGCTTAAATGAGACATATCATTGGGGTATTAATACTTATCAATAGAAAAATTAAGTAAAGAACATTAAATTTTTCAGAACTTTTTCTAAATTATTCCACTTTTATCTCTGATTTATCTAAACTTTCATATAGGCAGGTGTATTGCTACTTTCGTCCTTCATTTATTGATTTTTATTTTTACATTACCCACTTTTTGATGCGAATATCATTGCTTACTTAGGCAACGGGACCCGGTTACTCGGTGGAAAACCAATGTTTCTTTTTTTTTATTTTTTTTTTTTTTTTTTTTAATGTTGTACCACTATTGAGTGTCTTAACTCCTTAAGCTTTCTATTTGATCCATGTAGCGAGTCTTGGGCCAATGACTCCCAAATCAGTTGGCTTTAGGGCACTAGGTATAGAATACCCCTCGGGCTTACTAGCTCGAATCAAATAGGCTACGAGTTAAGACTAGCTTTACAACGAGCTTCTTTGCCCTTCCCACCTTTTGACGCGAAACTCAATGCTTGCTTAGGCAAAGAGGTCCGGTTACTCAGTGAGAAGTACTTGAAAACTATTTTATTAAAATAAATTTTTATATGAAGAAACGTATAGTTATCCTACACAAGCCTATAAAAAGTAGACTTTTCTTTGATGCTAGTAGAAATAATTAGAAATGCTCCAAGAAAAAAAATTTTATGTTCTAGACTTAACTCTTTATTGAATTTTCTTAATACTTGATTCCTCAATATCTCACAGATTCTCTGATCTGTGCATCAATTTTTTTTTAAAAATGCTTAGTTTAATTCGATTCTTAAGCATAATCAGGTGTCTAAATACTAAATACTAACTTTTTCGAGGACTTAAAATTTTAAAATTTTTTTTTATTTTCTCTCCCCCCAACTTAATCGACATTGTCCTCAATGGAGAAGAAAAAATAAAGGATGTAATAAAAAACATGGAAGAATACACCTAACTCAGTATTTTTTTTTTTTTTGGTCCAGCACATGCCTTTGAAAATTTGAGCTCTCCCTCCAACTTATTCAAATTATCCTAAAAAGAAAATAAACTAAAAAGATAAATTAGATAAAAACTAAATATTGGATTGTCTCCCAACAAGCGCTAAGTTTACCATCTTCAGCCAGACACAATGTAGCTCACTATCCTGTGTCGAATATTGGATTGACAAATTCCAATGGTTTTGGATTGCCAATCTCAAAAAGTTGATATTGATTTTTAATCCCATTATTGATATATTCACTGTTAATTTTTGGGATATATTTTATGATTCCATTCTCAGACCCATGTTTATTAAGAATTTCTCCTATTTGTTTTTCTAAAGTGCTCATGAATGGAGTTTTAGGAGTTAAGTTTGATTCAATGGGTGCTGGAATGATGACTAAAGGCGGTTTTAATTCTGGAGGTAAATTAATGTGATCCTGCTTAAACAACTCCATTGATATTTTATTACATGCTTTTTAATTTTTATAAGAAGAACCAGCCTCCAGGGTTGAAGAGAATAGAACATTAGGTTTATAAGTCTCGGGTAAATCATCTATTCTCTTTTTTCCTATTTCTATCTCATTTAAATTGGAACTAGCATCAGTACTAATTCTTGGCTCGAGTTCTTCTATGTGGTTAGTCTCAGTACTAACCAGTTCCTCTAAATTTTTATTTTGGCTAGCATCAGTACTAGCCTCTCTCACCTGATCTTGGTATGGGTCCATAAGAATCCTATAGCTTTTAAGTTCAGAAATTACTTTGGTATTCTCAAATTGGGGATTCTTAGATGAAACATTAGATTGATAATTTAATCCAGGTGGTTGGTGGTCATTAGGTGGGTTGTTTGAAATTGGTAGGTTCGATAGTTGATCTAGTTCTCTCCTCATGTTAGACTCAACTAATTGTCCTATTTGAGCTTCTAGTCTGGCGATAGATTGCTGTTGAGTCAGAATCAATTATTGAAGTTGATTAAATCTATCATCAGCTAGATTGGTCTATTGAGGAGGTGGGTATGAGGGCTGATTATAATATGATGGCTGAATAAACTGACTAGGCTGACCATTATTATAGGCATAATTTTGATAATTTTGCTCAAGTGAAATTTGGGTCTGAGCCTGAGTCTGTTGGGATGTCCAAGAAAAATTAAAGTTACTCCAATCTGAATTATATGAATTTGAAAATGGGTCATTAATCAATTTGGAGTATCCTTGAGTAGCTTGAACTTGTTCTTGGATAAAATATGGAAATTGTGCAGTCATAGGACATTCACTTACATGATGGGTTGGACTAGCACAGATTGAATAATTCTCCTGATAATTAGAAGATGATGTGAATTATGCAGGAGATTGTTGACCTAGGGTTAGGAGTTGATCTATTTTCTGAGCAAGAAGGTCAACTTTACCTAATTTTTGGACTATTAGGTTCAGATTAGCCATTTGATTATTATGGTTGGGTTCAACTAGATCAGGTAAAGTAATTTTCTACCATATATGTATTAATGCAACCCTAACATATTGTTCAAATAAAAATTTTAAATTTTTTTTTATATTTTTTAATTATTTTATTATATTAAAGATTAATTATTTTATTTATTAATTAAGTTTAATCATTTTTTTAATATTTTTTAGTTAGTTTAATTTAATTTTTATTTTATTTTATTTTATTTTATTTTTAGAGGAGTAAGAAGAAGCAAGAAAGAAGAGTTCTAAAGAGGAGGTCCTAAGAAGTCCTAGAATTAAGAAGAAAAAGAAAGAGAAGAATTAGGTTTAATTAGGTTTGATGTTGGTAAGCAATCAAGTTGGTCAATCAATCCTGACTAAGGGTTATCCTAGATCTAGACAGCTCCTAACTATCAAGGTCACCTTCAAGCCCTCCAAGTGTAGGATTAGCCAATCAACTAGCCAGGTAAGTGTAAGGTCGGTGGGAGTCCCCCCGTTGCTTGCCTTAGACACCAATTGTGCTTGGCCAGGTAAGCGAACGGAACCAATTAGAAACCACCTTCCTTCGGGACCCAGTCGTCCCTGAACCACTTTCCTAGACACCAGTCAAATTGACTTATCCTAACCAGGTTCAACTCTTAGGATTCCTTATCCTATTGAGCTCGAGTTCCTAGGGTTGATGTCTAATTGATTTTAAAATTAAAGGCTTAGGTCAATGCAGGATGCTGGTTGGTTGTTTGTGGGCTAAGGAAGGGTGATCAAATCCCCACCTTATCTTGTTTAATTGGGTTGTGCCCTTAATTTGATTTAATATGAATATGCACGAAAAAAAAAAAAATTCAATCAAAGGGTTTTATGCAATTTAAACTAGATGCATGCAACTAATTGAATTCTGAAAGGCTTACCTTGCTTCCAGCAATCACCAAAAAAAATAAAAATAAAAATAAAAATAAAACTAATATGATGCATGCTCTAAACAGTTAGGGTTTCTAATCTTATCATGATGAGACTTTTAATTAGGTTTAAATGAATATTTTTTTAAATTAATTTAAAAATAAAATAAATAAATAAATAAATAAAAAGAAAAGAGGACTAGGGTTAGGATTGATCTCACCAAAATTTGATGCTTTCTTCGTTTTCTCTTTTTTTTTCCTACAAAATAAATAAAAAAAATTAGTAAGCAATATTAAAAAATATAATTAATTTACAAAAAAAAATCAAAAAAATCAAAGAAAAAAATAGCATCTATTCCTTCCCCGGCAACGGCGCCAAAAACTTGATAGGAACGTTTGCCAAAATTATTTTTAATTTATTTAAAATAAATCAAAGAAATCAAAAATCAAAAATCTTCCCCGACAACGGTGCCAAAAACATGATAGGGATGCGATGTTGTCGTTAAGACACCGTATTTATCAGTTTAATCCGACTTCTTAAAATCATTGAAAATGCGTAGATAGTAGTGAGTCGGGTCGAATCCACAGGGAAGGTAGTGTTTTTAGATTTGAAATCTTTGATTTTATAAAAGAAAAAGATAAAAAAGAAGAGTTTCGAGATCAAAAGTGAAGTCGGAAAATAAAAAGCGAAAATTAAAAGATGCAGAAATTTAAACTTAGTACTAAGATCTACTAATTAGATCTTAGCATCTACTTGCAATAAAAAAATAATAATTAAAGTATGAAAATTAAATTATAATAAAAATTAAAAAGCAAGAAATTAAAGTGCAAAAAAATAAAATTTTTATTAATTAAAATTTCAAAATTTAAATACATAGAATTTTAAAAAAATAAAATAAAATAAAATAGCCTGATCTCTGATCTTGGATCGGCATTGGCAGAAAGATGGTGTAGAAGCTCGGCTCTTCTTCTCGGCACCCGTTGCTTCGAAGCAGCCTTTAACCCATAGCCTGGCTTCGCCCTATACCAAAGCTTCACCTTGATCGGAGATGTTGATTTTTGATGGCCTGGGGTCCTTTTTATAGAGCTAGGAGGGCTGGATATTTTTTTCTAAAGGCAATGTGGGACTAATGGCCTTTGCAATCATCAAAATACAAAAGAATTTGAGTAAAATTTGAATCAAAATAGCTCTGATATGTCTCTAATAAATCTGATAAAATCCAGCCGTTCAATAGGAATCCAACGGTCCAAAAATCATCAAAATCGGATGCAGATCAACTCAGATCGGGTCGGATTAAATTCTGGCCGTTGGATCGCGCTTCATGGAGGAAATCTGGCCGCAAATCATGCGCCTGAGAGTTTGATCACCGTCGGGAGCTTTCTGGACCGTCGGATCATCGCCTGGATCGAGCGCTGCCGTCCGATGGTGATCCGCGTGATGTCTGTAGCTGAATAAAATCCGGAAGCAACCACAGCCGTCCGATCCTGACCGCAAACAACCACATCCGTCCGATCGCGCAATCACTGTTCCCATGGACCGCGTGGACCGGCCGCACCGCACACCGCAACCAATCAGCGCCTCTGTTGTCGAGCGAAAAGACTAAATTACCCTTGTGAGCCGCGATAAATTTCTGTAGACCCTTTAGGGGTCTAGGTCCACCACGTGGCAATCTCTGATTCGCCGGATTTTGCTGAGCTGGCGGTCCACGCCTGGATCGTGGACCGACTGATGGCTTCAACGGCTGAGTTAGCTTTGATGGCTTGGTGGCTCGGCTTGGCTTGGTGGCTCGGCTTGCGGAGCCGGCTGAGCCGTTTTCTTTTTTTATTTAATTTTTATTTATTTTATATTTTTAAAAGTTCATATCTTTTCTATTTTAGCTCCGTTTTACTTAAAATTTATTTCATTGTGATCAGAAAAATGAGCTCTTTCTATTGATAATAAAATTTTATTTTTTAATTTTTATTATTTTTTATTATTTTTTAATTAATTTTTTAATTAATAAAAATATGAATTTTTTAAAAATTATATATAAATTGATTAATAATTCTTAAAAATTAATATAAATTAATTAATAAATTAATATTTTTATTGATGAATTTATGATGCTTATCAGCGATCTATTTGATGTGCCGGTCGAAGACAGTTATATCTACTTCATCATCTTTATCGATGATTTATCTACTTCATCACCTTTATATCTACTTCGATTAGAACAAGGAGGTGAATACCTTAGTTGAAAATTCGTGAACTATCTCAAAGATAATGGCATAGTCTCATAATGGACTCCACCTGGAATGCCTCAACTCAATAAAATTTTAGAATAAAGAAATCAGATCCTATTAAATACGGTCCGATCTATGATGAGCTTCACGGACCTTCCTAATTTTTTTTGGAAATATAGATTAATAACAACAATATATTTACTAAATAAGATTTTCTCTAAAACTGTTCCTACCACATCATATGAGATATGGCAAGGTAAGAAACTAAGTGTGAGTCACCTTAGAATTTTAGGTTGTCCAGCCCATGCTAAGAAACAATAGGTGAACAAGTTAGGGTCTAGATCCTTTAGAGCTCGGTTCATAGGATATCCTAAAAAATTATTAGGATATTATTTCTATCTTCCAGAAGACCATAATGTGATTGTGAGTCAATATGCCATTTTTTTTGAAAAATAGTTTATTCAATATGGTGGCATCGGGAGACAAATTAGGCTCGAGGTGGTCTCCGAACAGCAATGAGCTAAGAAACCTATGGAACCCAATTAGATTGAGCCAATCTAAATACTACCTCCTCCACCTCAAAAATCAACTAGGGTTTCCTATCTTTCTAAAAGGTACTTAGGGACAATTTTAGAGGATGTTCAGGGAATATTTCTTATAGAAAATGGGGTTCATGGTGATGATCCCAAGACCTATGACGAGGCGATATTAGATATTGACTTCGAGAAATGGTTAGAGATAATGAGGTCAGAAAATGACTCAATGCACTCAAACCAAGTCTGAACCTTGGTAGATCCATCTGAAGGTATAGTACCCATTGGGTGTAAATGGATCTTCAAGAGAAAGATAGGTATCGATGGAAATGTAGAGACATTCAAAACAAGGCTCGTAGAGAAAGGATATAGTTAGCATGAGGGCATTGACTATCAGGATACTTTTCGCTAGTAGCCATGCTCAAATCCATCTGCACATTATTTGTTGTTACAGCCTATTACAATTATGAAATATGGATGGACATGAAAATGGTATTCTTAAATGGATATCTTAAGGAAGATATCTATATGGAATAGTCACTTAGTTTCACATCCAGTGATGGTGATCACAAGGTATGCAAGCTGTAAAGATCTATATATAAACTTAAGCAAGCATCTCGGAGCTAGAATGCTCATTTCAATGATGTGATCAAATTATTTGGTTTCATCAAAAATGAGGAGTCATGTATATTTAAAAAGGCCAGTGGGAGCATTGTTGTCTTCCTCGTACTATACATGGATGACATCCTCCTACTTAGGAATGATATTTTCATGTTGACCATGGTCAAAATATGATTGTCTAAAGAATTCTCTATGAAAGACCTAGGAGAAGCATCCTTTATTCTGAGAATTAAGGTCTATAGAGATAGATCAAATAGAATGCTAGGACTTTCACAGAAGATGTATATAGAGGAGGTGCTAAAGAGATTTAGCATGAAAACTCCAAATGAGGTCTAGTATATTTTAGACATGGCATTCATCTCTCCAAGAAGATGTGCCCTAGCACACTTGAGGAGATTGAATGCATAAGCAAGATCCCTTATGCTTGGCAATAGGGAGCCTTATGTATGCCATGCTATGTATACAACCGGATATTGTCCATGCTGTGAGTATCATGAGCAGGTATCAGTCGAATCCAGGCAAAGAGCACTGGACTTCTATGAAATGTATCCTTAAGTACTTGAGAAGGACTAAGAATATGTTGCTAGTCTTTGATAATAGAGAACTCCAAGTCCAGGGGTTTATAGACTCGAACTTTATGTCTGACATAGATGATCAAAAGTCAACATCTAGAAGTCTGTTTATATATGATAATGGTGTTGTTAGCTAGAAGAGTTCTAAGTAGACAGCAATAGCAGACTCCACCATGGAAGTAGAATACATCGCTACATCAAAAGCTGCGAAAGAGGCATTCTGGTATAAAAAATTCATCGTAGAGCTCGAAGTGATGCCATCAAATATCATCCCTCTGTACTGCGATAATAATGGCACCATAGTCCTAGCTAAGGAGCTAAAGTCTTACCAAAAATCCTAGCACATCGAGCAGCGATTTTACCTGATCTACGATTATCTCGAGATGGGATACATCGAGGTCAAGAGAGTCGACACCGCAGACAATGTGGTTGACCCACTAATAAAGCCATTGAGTCAGTAGAAGATCGAAGCCCACTTAGAGAAGATGCGACTTAGATTTATAATCAATTGATTTTAGATCAAGTGAGAGTTTGTTAAATGTGTACCCTAGAAGCTAGATTGGCTAACACTTATAATATACTAGTAGCAATTTTATAATTTTAAGTATAAAATTAATAAAAAAATTATTTTCTATCATAGTGTATATTCAAAGTATTTATGATAATTAAGTTGATGGTAATAAGAATTCATATTTTCAAGAAGTAAAAATTTAAGACATGAATTTTTATAATTAACTCATAAACTGCTCCTGACCATAGGATCATCACGAGGATAGTGATCGATTCGAAAGGTTAGTGTACGATCACTTTTTTAGGATAGATGAGTCTTGAGTCTATGATGTAGAGACACCAAAGTGAGAGTACAGGTACTCATTAGAGAATGAGGGCACTGAGTATGACCACCTCGAGCAGTCATAAGGGAGTCTACCTTCTCATCGATGACTGGCTCAATGCTATAGTGGTGTGTCTGATTCTTTGACCTGAGGTGCATCAATAGTTCACCTTAAAGATGTTATAGTTTGACTACATCATAACTCAATCTCCAAGCTAATTGGAATTCTGAGGTGTATGTTGGCTATAGCATATTCATTATAGAAATTGGATTACACCAATAGGGGATCTATCTATCTCGATAAATAAAGAGTAGCTCTATGATGATCATGAGATGGAGTCCATAAGCCTATGGCCATGGTAGTATGAGGATGATAGAAAGAGTTTCTATTAGAATTTCACATCAGATTCGAATCAAATGATTAACTCATATGATGGATGTTGGGTTTGACGAGTTCACCTTAACCCTAATCTTATCGGGGCTCATGATAGAAGAACCCAATCACATAGGTAGCTGCATCGAGAGGTTCATTTTCAGCTCTAATAGGTTGCCACCTTATGTTGCTAGATGTCATTAGTGGATTTTGGGAGCAATTAGAATGATCTTGATGATCGATCATTCTAATTGTATGAATTGAAAAAGTTCTAATCCATTGAAAGGTATTTCGATGATATCGATGTTGGAGATCACGACATATCTCATTACCATACGGAACTAAACCTAACTAGATCACATAAATAAGGATTTGGGTCTAGAAGTGATCTATCGAGCTAACTCAGTTTAATTGATTTGGATCAGATCTAATTAGGTTCAAGAAAATCATGCTAGTACATGATTGAGCCTAACTTTCTCCTTCTATAGTCTTTCTGGTTCATCTCGGCTAAGCCAAATTAGTTTGGGCTCACCAAGGAACCTTGTATGAATTTGTCTTTGTCTGACTGGAGCTTGTCCAAATCAGAAAATAGTTGTCTTAATCCATCAGATGGAAATAAGACAATACCTGCTAATTCCTGTTGCCACCTAATATTTCCTATCACTATCAAGACATAAGATATTCCAATGCAGGAAAGAAGAGACATGGACATGCACCCCCTTTGGACATCTCCTTGGGGCATATGCCCACTTGATTTATATGTACAAAAATGAGTGCACGCCCCTAGTTGGCATGCGCACATGGGGAAAAGAGATGGAGTCCCATACAGATGGGACTCCAGGGTTGCTTGATGGTTTTAAACACTTGTGTGCCAAAGTGTTTGGACCTATCCATCTATGGCACCACCCATAGAGGATTCTAGGAGACTCTAACCTAATTAGATCAAGTGATATTACTCCAATTAGGTTAAGATCGATTGAATTGAGCAATTTGATTGGTCGAAGTGATGTGGCACTGCATGGTGTAGTAGGGTCTATTTAAACCCTATCTACGCCTAGGGTTTTAGAATTATGCCCATCCACCATGCCGCAAGGCTACCCCTCCTCTCTTCCATGCCTCTCTCAGATCCTCTCTCTCCTCTTTCCATGCCCAAGAGGTTGGGCGAATCCAGCAAGCAAGATCAAGCTTTGGCGCAAGGATTAGGAAGACATATGATGTGTTTGTGAGACGAGCGCGCTACCTTCATCGACTGTTTTGAAGGCTCTATGAATCAGATCTAGATCTAATTTTTGAAAATTAGATCTAGAAGAAGATCACATCTAGATCCTATCTAAGTGAACTTCGATAAAGGCCAAGTACTTACATAGCTACATCCAGAACCCCAGGCTTTAGTAGATCATCAGCAGGATAATCAGATTGCCCAAATAAGGTATAAAATTAAATTTGATTTAATTTTATTTTTATTTTTAATATCAGATCTATAGGATCAAATTTGAGAACTCTCAAATCTGATTAGGATTTGTTTGGAAAATTTTTGAAATATCCCCACAAATCTGATCAGATCCGAACAATACTGTGGTAGGAAAATGTCGATTTTCCTTCAATAATCTCTTTTTTTTGGATAATGATGCTCAAGGAGTGCAGACTCCTCATGATGATGCTATCATCGTCTCAATGATGATAGCTAATTATGATATGAAAAGAATTCTTATAGATAATGAAAATTCTACTGATATTTTATTTTACTATGCCTTTTCTCAACTACGACTACCTACTGATCGACTCAAGAAGGTTTCTACCCCTTTAGTTGGCTTCATAGGAGATGCGATCAGTGTAGAGGAGGAAATTACTATCCTTCTAACTGCTGGAACCAAACCATGACAAAACACCATCCTCTTAACGTTTACTATTGTTCAAGTGCCTTCTGCTTATAACACCATACTCGGACGACTGGGACTTAATGCATTGAGAGCGGTTGTTTCAACATACCATCTTCTTGTCCGATATTCGACAAAAAATGAGGTCAAGGAGATGCGAGAGGATCAACAACTAGCTTGACACTACTTCATGGTCTCTATCGATGGCAGCAAACCTAAATCCCTTTTTTGGTTGACAAACTAGACTAGAGGGATGATGAAGAAAGGGGTGAGCTAGTTGAACAACTGGTTTCGATCCCATTGAGAGAAAATGATCCGATAAGAATTGTTCAAATCAGGTCACTTCTATAAAAGTCAGTGCAAAACTAACTACTAGATCTACTAAGAAGTAACACCGATGACTTTGCCTGGTCGGCAGCCAACATGCCTATGATTTCTCTAGATATAATAACTCATCAATTAAATATTGATCCAAAATTTAAATCGATGAGGTAAAAGAAAAAAGAAATTGCCTCCAAAAGATAGAAGGTCATCGATAAAGAAGTTGACAAGCTTCTTGCAGTAGATTTCATCAGGGAAGCCAACTATCCAAATTGGTTAGCCAATGTTGTGATGGTAAAGCAAGCCAACAAAAAATAGTAAATTTACATCGACTATACCAACTTAAATGAAGCCTATTTGAAGAATAGTTTTTCTCTATTGAAGATCAATCAATTAGTTGATGCAATATCAGGGCATAAACTCTTAAGTTTTATGGATGCTTTTTCGAGATACAACTAGATCCAAATGGCACCCGAAGATAAAGAAAATGGCCTTCACAATCGATAAAGATATCTACTATTATAAAGTGATGGCATTCAGCTTGAAGAATGCTGGAGCGACTTATAAACGGCTTGTCCACAAAGTATTTAATGAACAAATCAGACGAAATATGAAAGTTTATATCGATGACATGCTTGTAAAAGATGTCAAAACACATAAACACGCCCAAGACTTGAAGGAAGCTCTTAACAGAGTTCGACGACATCAAATGAAGCTAAATTTAACTTAGTGTGCATTTGGCATAATAGTAAAAAAATTCCTCAAGTTTCTCATAACTCAACGAGGAATTGAAGCTAACCCAAAAAAGATAAAGGCCATCCTTGACATGAAGCATCCCAACTCTAAAAAGAAAATACAACAGCTAAATGGAAGGATTGCCGCACTTAGATGATTCATTTCGAAGTTGGTAGAAAGGTTTTTACCCTTCTTTAAGACTTTATGGCAAACAAAGGATTTCTCATTATCGGATGAATGCCGACAGGCTTTCAAAGACGTAAAATGGTACTTAATATCTCCTCCACTACTTACAAAACCAAAAGAGTGAGAAACACTGTATCTTTACTTAGCTATATCTTCAAAAGCGGTTAGTTCAGTTCTCATCAAGGAAGATGAAAACCAAATTCAAAGGCCTATTTACTACAAAAGCAAAATTCTCCACAATGCTAAGACCAGATATTCAAAAGCAGAAAAAATGGTCTACGCTCTTATCATATCAATCCAGCGACTTAGATCATACTTTCAAGCATACTCAGTGGTCATCTTAATAGACCAACCCTTGAGGGCAATCCTGCAGCGACCTAATACCTCCATTTGGATGGCAAAGTGGATGATTAAACTTAATGAATTTGATATACTATATTGCCTACGACCATCAATGAAAGCTCAAGTCCTGGCCAACTTCATCATTGAGTGCACTATATTCGATGACAAAACTGATCCTAGATCAAAGCAAATTGAGAGCTCAGAGGCTGAACCAAAATCTATTTGGGTGCTGCATGTTGATAGAGCATCCAATGCCTAAGAAAGTGGAGTTGGCTTCATACTTACTAATTCCAAAAGAACAGTAACTGAATATGCCCTTTGGTTCAACTTTAAAACTTCAAATAACTAAGCCAAATATGAAGTATTGATAGCTAGCTTGAAGATTGCAAAAGAGCTTGGCATAGATAAATTAAAGGTCTTCACCGATTCACAATTTATCACCAAATAGGCTAAAGGTGAATTTGAGGCCCGGGACCCGATCATGATGAAGTACCTTCAAAAAATGAAAGATCTCATCCAAACTTTCAAATATTTTGAGATCTTAGACATTCCCAAAATAGAAAATGCATATGTTGATGTACTTTTCAAATTGACAACTATTTCTTCCAATCTACTCAGTTGAATGTTTGTCAAGTACCTTGAACAATCAAGTATCGACAAAATCGATGAAGTGCAACAAATAAATGGCGAACCAAGCTAGATGGATCCAGTCATTCAGTATTTGACTGGGGAACTTTACTTGGAGAACCACTGGAAGCCAAATGATTAAGATGGATGACTTCACGGTATGTGTTGATGAATGGGCAACTGTACAAAAGGTCATTCTCTTTTTCATTGCTCAAGTGTCTGAAACCTACTAAAACATATTATGCTCTCTGAGAAGTCCATGAAGAGATTTGTGAAAATTACTTAGGGGGCAAATCCTTAGCTTATAAAGTCTTATGGCAAGGAGATTACTGGCCCTCCATGAAGAAAGATGCTATCAAGTTTGTTCGAAAGTATAGAGTATGTCAAAAGTATGCTAACATTCAGCATCAACTAGCCAGCCAGTTGATGCCAATCATTGCACCATAGCCCTTCGCACAATGAAGAATCAACAAACTCAATCCGTTCACATTAATGACTGGTTAAAGAAAATTTCTAGTTGTTGCCATGGATTATTTCACCAAATGGATGGAAGCCGAACCTCTAGCACAAATCACTGAAGGAAAAATAGAAGACTTTATTCAAAATCCATTATATGCTAATTCAGATTGCCACACACCATTATTATCAATAATGGTTGATAATTTGATAATCAGAAGTTTAGAGAGTTTTGCACAAAACTCTATATCACCCATAGACTCACCTCCATCAACCATCTATAGTCAAATGGAGAAGTAGAAGTGACGAACCAAATAATTCTACATGGCCTCAAAACCAAATTAAATGAAGCCAAGGGTTTATGGGTGGAAAAATTATACCTAATTTTATGGGCTTACCAGATGACTCCTTGCATCCCAACAAAAGAGTCACCATTCAATCTAGAATATGAAATGGAAGCAGTGATCCCATTGAAGATCGGACTACCATCAATGAGAGTCAAACAGTATGTAGAATCAAGTAATTCCGATTGCCGAAGGGCCAACTTGGACTTATTCTTAGAAGTTCGGCTACAAGCTCAAATAAGGATGGCTGCATACCGACAAAAGGTCGCCCGATATTATAACACAAGGGTTAAATCAAAGGTCTTCCATCCTAGAGACTTGGTTTTAAGAAAAGTTTTAGTTTCGAAACCCATAGACTAAGAAAAATTATCTCATAATTGGAAAGGCCCTTATAAAGTGACCACAACCCTTCACCTGGGTGCATATCAACTTAAGGCCCTTAATAGAATGATTGTCCCCCGTACATGAAATGCCGACAATCTATGAATGTATTATTAATAAAGTTGTCCTTATGATATGATATATATTCAAAATGACATGTTCGATTTTTGACAGACTTTCAATGGAATATTCAGCTACAAATATGATGTCTAACCGATGATCCATCGATTATCTACATATTGACTTGACTTCAATCGATCAAAAAATATGCTGACTCGACTCCGATCGGTTGAAAGATACATTGATTGACTCCGGTCGGTCAAAATATATGCCGACTCTGGTTGAACAAAAAATAGATTGACTCGACTCCAATCGATTGAGGGATATTCAGTTAATTTTCATATATCAAACATTTACAAAAATTATGCTAAAGGGTTAGTTGGTTAACACGGACTAAAAGACAAACTACACCGATTGCCATTCGTCTAAAATAGTAGCAGTCATCTACAACGAATGATGATCACACTCAAAAAGACTCGTCACTTAGAAAATTTCTTTTATTATCAACTAAAGACTACAAAACCAGACTAAGGTCCAGTGATAAAAAAAAAAAAAATTTCATTCTCAACTGAGAGCTACAAAAATCAGACTAAAATCCAATAATAAAAAGAGAAAACCTAACTACATCGACTGCCACTCAGTTTCTTCCAATGCAGTTGCTTCAATCACCGATACTACTTCAGCTCCAAGGACTCCGATAGTTGTCGGCTCTACTTCGATAGATGCTAGTGTGGTTTCTTCAATAATCAAAATAGTTTCTTCAGCAATCAAAGTTGCTCCATCACCCTTTCCTTTGGAGCCTGGATGGTGATGTTGCCTAGGTCCAGGTTTGGGTAAAGCTTTGCAGCAGCATCTCTACCATCCCCATATCTTATCCAGTAGGCTTCATCATTGCCTTCAAAGACTTCTTTTTTGAAGTCTTTAGACTTTTTGTAGTCCTTGATGGCCCAAATAAGAGCCTCCTGAGCGATCTTCATCACTACCTTTGTGGCCACCGACTCGACATCGGCCAGTGCCAACCTTGCTTTGATCGTCCGATGCCTTTTCCATTCATTCTCCAACTCACGAAAATAGTCATCATGTTCCCCCTGTAGTCGGCTGATTGTATTCTTCTTTTGTTGAATCTGGGCATCATGGGAGTGGATGGTGTGTTGAGCCAACACTAATTTGGCCTTCAATCAGGATATTTCTTCCTTGTGTTTCTCCTCTCGATCTGTCATCGCTTGAAGAAGCTTGTTGGTGACTTCCTTGACAGTATTTGTAGTTGCAACTCTGTCGACCCATGTCCAACCAAGCTCCATAAATCCCTAGAATCCCATCTCCATGCACCAACTAAAAAAAGGTGATAGTTAGAATTACCAGAAAATACTGACAAGGGTGAGCAAATAAAGAAATACCAACTTATGCTGAGAATGGTAGGATAATATGACAAAAAGATATCGGGTGTTGTCCGATCCTTCCTATTCTCCCAGTCCGTTCGGAGAAGTGCAGCCTCTATGAGCTGTTTGGCCAACTTGGGTTCCCCAGAGCCGATTCACCTATGAGTACCCGAATGTCAAAGTGCTCCGTCAAGTCTTCTAGAGCCTCACCACCAATCGAAACCTACAACGCCTTTCCATGCTCCTAAGCAGATGGCTGACCGACTGGCATTGCCATCCATTCGAGAGTAGAAGAGCATTGAGATGATGATGGCGCTCGAGACGTCATCGACACTATGCTGGCCGATGGTGGTTCGATGATCATAATGTCATCATGATCATTGGAATGCTCAACCTTCGCAGAAGCTTCAGGTTGTGGTAGAACTCTTGGAGTTGATAATGCGATGATAGGGTCATCTTAAGCTTCAAAAATAACAACTGATGGAGTGTTGGATCGAGTCTTCTTTGGACCTCAAAATGGATTGATAAGCACCATAAAAATATCAATAAAAATAATAATTTATTATTTTATTTATTTTATTTTTAAAAATTAAATATTTTTATTTATTATTTTTAGAAAATATTTTATCAATAGAAGGAGCTCATTTTTCTAGTCGTAACAAAATAAGTTTGGAATAAAACAGAATTAAAATGGATCTTATATGAATTTTCAAAGAAAAATATAAAAAATTAATTTGACTCAGTCAGCTCACTCAGCCAAGCCGGCATGCCCAGCTCAACCAGCGAAAGCAGCTCAACCGGCACATCCCAGCTCAGCTGGCATGCCGTCTAAGCTAACTTAGCCATAGAGCTAACCCGCCAATCCATGAAACCAAGCATGGACCGCCAGCTCAGTAGAAGATAGCAAATCACAGACTGCCACGTGGTGGACCAAGACCCTTAAAGGGTTTACAGAAATTCTCATGCGGTGTACAAGGGCAAAATGATAATTTTCTATGGCATGGCGTGAGGTGATTAGTTGAGATCTATAGTATGACCGATCTACAGGGTCCATGTGCATAGTGTTGCGCCATCTGATAGCTATGGTCACTGCCGATGAAAATCGGATGGTGGTGGGCTTTTTCTATGTTGATTTGGTTTCCATCAGCTCCCAATGCATGATCAGACGATTTCGAGAGCTCCAAACATTGATCGGATGGCCAGCATTCATCTCAGCAGTGATCAAGGTACCTAGACGCGATCCAATGATCGAAACTTCATCATCAAGCGTGATCTAGTGGCTGATATTCAATCCGATTAGGAAAAGGATTTTAGAATGATTTTTGATGCAATATGATGGCCCAGAACTACCTGATTGCTTGATCTAATGGCCAGAATTAATTCCAACTTGATCTAGGCTATTATATGTCTATTTTTGACATTTTTTGGATCGTTTGATCAAAATCTGATGGCCAAAACTCATGGAACTACACAGAATTCGATCCAGAGACTCTTTTAATCCAATTTTCACCAGAATTTCTTCATATTTAATAATCAAAACACTCTCTTAGTTCCACATTGCCTAAAAAAAAATACTCCAGCCCTCCAACATCTATTTAAGGACCTCTAGGCCTCAAGAATTTATTATCTTCAATCATGGTAAGGTGATGGTACAAGCTAGAGCCATGCTTGGATTTAAGATTGCTTCGAGGCAGATGATGTCGAAAGAAAGAGCTGACTTCAACACCATCTCAATGCTAACGCCAATCTAAGATCAAGATCAACCTATTTTTAATTTTTATTTTTTTAATTTTATGTATTTAAATTATGAACTTTTAATTAATGCAAAATTTACTTTTCAGCTATTTAAATTTTATGCACTTTATTTTTATTGCAAATTTAATTATTGCTCTGTATTTTTATTGCAAGTAGATGCTAAGATCTAACTAGTAGATCTTAATACCAAGTTTAATTTTCTGCACTATTTAATTTTTACTTTTTATTTATAATTTTATTTTTTAACTTAAATTTTTTTTAAAAATTTTTTTTATAAAAATTAAAAATTTTAAAACTAAAATACTATCTTCTCTGTGGATTTGATCTGACTCACTACTATCTATATATTTTTAATTAATTTAAGAAGTCAGAATTAAACTGATAAATATGATGTCCTAACGACAACATCGTGCTCTTATCAAAGTTTTTGGCATCGTTGCTGGAGAAGGCACGAGCGTTAAATTTTTTTTGATCTCTTTGATTTTTTAATTAATTATAAATAAATTTTTAATTTTTTTTATTTTTTTATAAATATAGCTTACTAACTTTTTTTATTTCTTTTGCAGAGAAGAGGAAAAGAACCAAATTAGGTTAAGGAGGAAAATTTCCAATTTGGTTTGGTGAGATCAATCCCCCTAGACCTTTTTTCTTTTTTTATTATTTACTTTATTTTTAAATTAATCAAAAAATACTTATTTTCAAATTAATCTAAAAATACTCACTTAAACCTAATTAAAAGCTTCATGATAAGATTAGAAACCCTAACTATTTAGAGCATTCATCATATTAGTTTTTTTTTTTTTTTTTTTTTTTTTGTGATTGCTAGAGACAATGTAAGCTTCTAAAGTTTAATTAGTTTCATGCATCTAATTTAGTTGCATAGAATCCCTTATCTGAAAGTGATTATGCATATTCATCTTTAAATTAATTTAAGGATACAACCTATTAAACAAGATAAGATGGAGATTTAATCATCCTTCCTTAGCCCATAAACAACCAACCAACATTCTACATTGATCTAAGCCTTTAAATTAAAATCAATTAGACATCGGCCCTAGGAACTCAAGCTCAATAGGATAAGAAATCCTAAGAGTTGGATCGAATTAGGGTTAGTTAGTTTAACTAGTGTCTAAGGCAAGTGGTCCAGGAACTGCATCCCAAAAGAAAGTGGTTATTTAATTGGTTCCATTAGCTTATCTGGCCAAATACAATTGGTGTCTAAGATAAGTAATAAAGGGACTTCCACCAATCTTATACTTATCTGGCCAGTTGATTGGCTGATCTTATACTTGGAGGGCTTAAAGGTGATCTTGATAGTTAGAAGTTATCTAGATTTAAGAAAACCCTTAGTCATGATTGTTTGCCTAACTTGATTGCTAATTAAAACATCAAACCTAATTAAATCCTAATTCTTCCCTCTTCTTAGCTTTAGGATTTCTAGGACCTCTTCTTTAGAACTCTTCTTTTTTCTTCTCCTTTTCTCCTCCAAAATAAAATAAAATAAAATAAATTAAATTAAAAATAATACTAAATAAATAAAATAATTAAAAATTATTAAAAAATTTTAATAAAATAATATTAATAAAAAATTTAGAAAAAATTTGGACCACATGATAAGGTTATACTAGTACATGACAGTAGAAGATTGCTTTACTTGATCTAGTTGAATTCAATCATAAAATTAAATGACTGAACCATATTAAACTTGATAATTAAATGGCTGAAAATCTTAGAGAACCACCTAGGTAGATGAAGAAATATTTTATTTTTTCTACCTATAACCTATCGACTTATATCCAGTTACTTGATATTCATGCTACCCATTATGAGATCAAGTCGACTACAATCTAGATGTTTCCATCTTTCTATGGGAACACTAATGAAGATCCTTATAAGCATCTGGATAAATTTTTAGAAATTTGCTCTACGGTGAAAATTCAAAATTTAACTGATAATGCTCTTAGACTAATCTTATTTTTCTTTTCATTAAAAGACAAAGCCAAGCACTAGCTTGGTACAATAGAAAGACCAATTAAAACTTGGGCTAAATTAAAAAGTGAATTTCTTAGGAAATTTTATCTCATAGGTCGAATCAACACCATGAGATGAGCTATCACTGGATTTGCTTAGCTTCTAAAGGAACAAATTCATGAGTCATGGAAGAGACTTAAGAAACTTCTTAGAAAATATCCACACCATAGTCTGTCTAAGTAATAAATTGTTCAAGCTTTCTATAAGAATTTAGGAGACCAATATAGATAAATGATAGATGCATCTTGTGGAGGAGCATTCATAAACAAAAGTGAGAACGAAGCCTATTCCTTGTTTGAAACTTTGAGTGAAAACTCCATCAACCATGCTTCATTATCTTTCTACCAAAATTGGGCAGGAATCTATGATCCAGAATTTAGTTCTAAAATTGATTTGAACTTAATAAATAAAATGGACCTTCTTGTCCAAAAATTAGATCAACTCCTAAGCCTAAGTCAACAATCTTCTGTACAATACACACCATCTTGTCATTATCAAAAGATTTATTCTATTTATGCTAGCCCAATCCATTTTATGAGTGAATGCCAATGGCTGCATAGTTTCCATCTTTTATCCAAGAATAAATTTAAGCTGCTCAAGACTACTCCAAGCTTGGTAGTTATCCTTTTTCAAATTTATATAACCCAGATTGGAGGACCTATTCTAATTTTTTTTGGATACCCCAACAGACTCAAGCTCAAATCCAAATTTCATCCATGCAAAATTATCAAAATAGGCTCCAATACCAAAACTATACCTATAGTAGTGATCAGCTTAGTCAGTCCACATAGCCATCATATCAGCCATCATAGCTATCTTCTCAACAGACCAATTTAGCCGATGATAGGTTTGAAGGGAAATCCTGATTTTTCAGATCAGGTTCGTTCAGATCTGATCGGATCAAGAGATATATTTTAAAAATTTATCTCTTTGATCCAAATCAGATCTGAGATGTTTCAGATCTGATCTTAATTATTTTAATAATTAAAATAAAATATAGATAAATTAAATTAGATTTAATGTACCTTGATATAGGGTAATCTTATTATCCATTGATAATCCTGTAAGCAGCAGAAGGTTCTGGATCTAACCACGCAAGTGCCTGGCCTCTACCGGTATCCACTCGGATTGGATCTAGAGATTCTCTTCTTCTCTATCACATCTCCAAAAATTAGATCTAAATCTGATTTGGAAGATCTTCAAAATAGCTTTCAAAGATCAACAGTTGTCCTTTGCAGCAGCGCAGCCTTCTAGCTTTCTGTCGCCTTTCTCTCATCTGGATTGCACCAACTAAGATCCAAAACTACTTTGGGCACGTGGAGAGGAGAGGGAGAAGATGAACTTGGCATGGAGGAGGAAGAGAGAGGCAGCCTTGGGGCATTGGGAATTCTATTCTCTTTTGAGTTGGGCGCAGGGTCTTATTTATAGACTAAGCATGATCCAACTCCTCTTCTTCCCAACCAATCACAACCCTTTATGAAATCAGATCTAAATTTGATTGGTGGGAATAGAGTCCCCTGGATTCCTCCTTAGATGGTGCCTAAGACCAGTCAAAGTTGGTTCTTAGGAGAACTCTAATTGGAATCCAAAAAGGAGATGGAGTCCTTGTCCAACAGGGACTCCTAGGCGCCTCCAACTTGGGCACACGCCAACGGTGGCGTGCGCCCTCCTCCTTGCCAGGTTCTGGCAGGGGGACAGGCCCCCACCAGCTCTCCAATAGGTGCATGACATGTGGTCAAAAGTCAAAGTGTCAATGGTCAACATTTGACCAGTCAAAGGTAGACTTTTGACCAAAGTCAAAGAACAAGAAATGGCAGGTGACCAAAAATGGCAGGTAATGTCTTACAAAATAAGACAACCTTTTCTGACTTGGACAACCTCCAGTCAGACCATATGAAGGCCTCTGATTCAGCACAAACTCCTTTGGCTCAGTCAGGACAACTTATTTATGATAGTAAAAGAAGAACGTTAGGTTCAATCGAGTGCTAGCACGATTTTCCTTGAACCTAATTGAATCTCATTCAGATCAATTGAACTAGATCAGTTCAATTGATGATCACCAGATTCAAACCCTTGTTTGTGTGACCCAGTTAGGTTCAGTTCTGTATGGTAATGGGATATGTCATGATCTCTATCATCGACATCATCGAAACTCCTTTCGATGGATCAGAACTCTTCTGATTCGAACAGCTAGAATGATCGATCATCTAAATCATTCTAATTGCTCCCAAAATCCACCAGTGACACCTAGCAGTATATGGTGGCAACCCATCAGAGCTGAATGCGAACCTCTTGGTGCAGCTACCTGTGTGATTAAGTTCTTCTATCTTGAGCCCCGATCAGATTAGGGTTAAGGTGAACTCGTCAAACCCTAGTCTCTGTCATATGATGTAATCATTCGATTCGAGTCCAATGTGAAAATCTAAATAGAAACTCTTTCTATTATTTCACTCTGCCATGGCCATGGGCTTCTGGACTTGATTCTCATGATCATCATAGGGCTGCTCCTCTACCACCGAGGTAGATAGATTCCATCTTGATGCAATCCAGTTCCTACAATGAACATGCTATAGCCAACATACACCTCAGGGTTCCATATGGCTAGGAGACCGAGTAATGGTGTAGTCAAACTATAACACCCTCAAGGTGAACTGCCGATGCACCTCAGGTCAAAGAACCAGACACACTACTGCAGCATCGAGTCAGTCATTGACGAGAAGGTAGACTTCCCTAATGACTACTCGAGGTGGTCACGCTCAGTGCCCTCGTTCTCTAACGAGTACCTGTACTCTCGCTCCGGTGTCTCCACACCGTAGACTCAAGACTCATCTACTAAAGAGAAGCGATTGTACACCAACCTTCCGGATCAATCACCATCCTCGTGATGATCCTATGGTCGGGAGCATTTTATGAGTTAATAATGATTATTCATGTCTTAAATTTTCAACTCTTGAAAATATGAATTATCATTACCATTAACTCAAAGGATGTATCACAGACACTAAATACACATATGTGATAGAAAATAACCCATTTTATTGATTATAGTCAAAATTATAATTTTGCCCCTAGAAGTGTATTACAAGTGTCAGCCAATTCTGGCTTCTAGGGCACATATATCTAACAATCTCCCACTTGTCCTAAAGCCAATTGGCTACAAGTCTAAGTCCCATCTTCTCAAGGTGGGCTTCGATCTTCTGCTGGCCCAACGGCTTTGTAAGTGGGTCTGCCACATTATCTGTGGAGTTGACTCTCTTGACCTCGACGTAACCCTTCTCGAGGTAATCGCGGATGAGGTGGTATCGCCGCTCAATGTGCTTGGATTTTCTGGTGAGACCTCGGCTCCTTAGCAAGGGCTATGGCGCCATTGTTGTCGCAGTATAGAGGAATGGCATCTGATGGCATTACTCCAATTTCTGCAGCAAACTTCTTGTACCAGAATGCTTCCTTTCGCAGCCTCTGATGCAGCGATATATTCTGCTTCCATGGTGGAATCTGCTATCACAGTTTGCTTGGAACTCTTCCAGCTGACAGCACCACCATTGCACACAAACAGACTTCCAGATGTCGACTTTCGATCATCTATATCGGACATGAAATCCGAGTCTGTGTATCCCTGGACTTGGAGTTCTCCATTACCAAAGACCAACATCATATCCTTAGTTCTTCTCAAGTACTTAAGGATACATTTCACAGAAGTCCAGTGTTCTTCACCTGGATTTGACTGATATCTGCTTGTGACACTCACAGCATGGGCTATATCAGGTCGTGTACATAGCATGGCATACATGAGGCTCCCTATTGCAGAAGCATAAGGGATCTTGCTCATGCGTTCTATTTCCTCAGGTGTGCTAGGGCACATCTTCTTGGAAAGATGAATACCATGTCTGAAGGGTATTAATCCCCTCTTAGAGTTTTCCATACTAAACCTCTTTAGTACTTCCTCTATGTACATCTTCTGTGAAAGTCCTAGCATCCTATTCGGTCTATCCCTATAGACCTTAATTCCTAGAATAAAGGATGCTTCACCTAGGTCTTTCATGGAGAATTCCTTGGACAACCACATTTGACTGATGTCAACATGGGAATATCATTCCCAATAAGGAGGATGTCATCCACGTACAATACGAGGAAGACAACAGCGCTCCCACTGACCTTTTTGAAAGACACATGGTTCCTCTTCATTTTTGATGAAACCAAACTTTTTGATCACATCATTGAAATGAGTGTTCCAGCTCCGAGATGCTTGCTTAAGTCCATATATGGACCTTTGCAGCTTGCAAACCTTGTGATCAGTATCACTGGATGTGAAACCTAGCGGCTGTTCCATATAGATATCTTCCTCAAGATATCCATTTAAGAATGCCGTTTTCACGTCCATTTGCCATATTTCATAATCGAAATAGGCTGCAACATGGCAAGCAATGTGCGGATGGATTTTAGCATAGCCACTGGGGAAAAGGTATCCTGATAGTCAATGCCTTCGCGTTGACTATAACCTTTTGCCACTAGTCTAGCCTTGAATGTCTCCACATTCCCATCTGCACCAATCTTTCTCTTGAAGATCCATTTACACCCAATAGGTACTATACCTTCTGGTGGATCTACCAAGGTCCAGACTTGGTTTGAGTGCATCGAGTCAATTTCTGACTGCATTGCCTCTAGCCATTTCTCGGAGTCGATATCTGATATCGCCTCGTTGTAGGTTTTGGGATCATCACCATGAGCACCATTACCTATGAGGAACATTTCCTCTACTTCCTCTGAAATAATACCTAAGTATCTTTCAGGGGATGGAAAACTCTTTCCGATCTACGAGGTGGAGGAGGTAGTGTTCTTATTGGCTCAACCTGATTTGGTTCCAATTGGTCCTTAGCTCGTTGTACTTGTGAGACTTTCTCATCAAGCTTAATCTGCTTTCCAATGCCGCTATCTTGAATAAACTATTTTTCAAGAAAGATGGCATGTCGACTCACAATCACATTGTGGTCTTCTGGAATGTAGAAATAGTATCCTAATGACTCTTTAGGATATCCTATGAATCGAGCTCTAAAGGACCTAAACTCTAACTTGTCCGCTTGTTGTCTTTTGACATGAGCCGGACAACCCCAAATTCTGAGATGACTCAGACTTGGTTTCTTACCGTGCCATATCTCATACGGTGTGGTAGGAACGGTTTTAGAGGGAACCCTATTCAGTAGATAAATTGAAGTTAACAATGAGTGTCCCCAAAGAAAATCAGGGAGGTCTGTGAAGCTCATCATGGATCGAACCATATCCAATAGAGTCCGATT